>OY829520.1:3031146-3207459 GCA_963691665.1 Clepsis dumicolana | reverse complement strand
TTGTTATTTAAGAAGTTGCCTGATTTAGGTATCATAACTGAAGACGATAAACGTTATTATAAAATGTTGCTACTAGAAACGAATGTCCATAGACGAGATTTTGATCCCAATAAACCAATAAAAAGTAACAAAGGTCAGAAATATTTATACATTATAAAACCGCTTTTCAAATTATCGAAACAACGTTCAATAAGCGAAGATTTATGTACTTACGGCAAAGGACTACCAACAATGAAAAAAGTTAAAAGAGATGTTTCATATGTCTATTGGGATAATCCAAACGAATTAGTTGAAAGATTGAAATTACTCATTGCTTCCCGTGATGCGGTAACACAGGATTAGACAATGAAATAATATCAATTGTAGAAGAACTTCGTGAAGCGGGCTTGGTTAATCAATGATATATAAAACTGGTATTTTACTTTTACCATCAGTCGAAGCCGGAAATTTGATGATACATAAGTGCATAAAAATAAGAAGTGAAAATGAACATAGACAAATTCGGTCATCATGTTCATAAACGTTTGCGTGTATGTGAAGTTTTTGAACTTAACAATAAAACTTTGCTGCGTTCTGATGATGGCGATTTCGATCTACAATCATTGCGATTAAAGGGGGTAGCGGATCCTTTGACACCCAATGATGCAGCTAATAAGCAATATGTCGATCAGCTCGTCCAGGACACTTACGAGAAGAAGCATCTAGATTCTTTATTTAAAACTATAAATTCTCAAATTCATCAGCTTGCAAATCAGTTGAAAATAAACTTTTATACAAAAAGGGACATAGACAATATTTTAAGTAATTTCAAAGATGACAAAAGAACAAGTCGTGAATGAAATCCATAGATCGGCCCGAAAAAATTTCAAGCGTCGCGCAGTTATATTAAAAGGAATTGATGATTTGTGGCAAGCAGATTTAATTGACTTACAGAATTTACATACTGTAAATAAGGGATATAAATACATTTTAGTTGTTATTGATACATTTTCAAAGTACACGTGGTGTATTCCTACGAAATCTAAAACTAAAACAGAAGTAAAAAATGCATTTGAACTAATTATCAAGTCGACCAAACGAATACCTAGAAACTTACAGACAGACTTTGGAAAAGAATTTTACAATGATCAATTCGATTGTTATGTGAAATCCTTAAAAATAAATCATTATTCCACGTATTCAGTTAAAAAGGCGTCTATTGTTGAAAGGGTAATAAAAACGCTCAAGAACAAACTTTACAAATATTTCAGTTTCATCGGGAACTACAAATGGCTTGGAAAACCTTTAGATGAGATAGTTCAATCTTATAATCAAACTGTGCATAGCACAACAAAATTTAGCCCAAATGAGGTGAATTTTAATAATGAAGCCGAAGTAAAGAAAAACATAGATAAATCACAATCCAATCGGCGTTTTAAATTAAATATTTTTAATGTAGGAGATCATGTGCGTATAAGCAAGTACAAAAGCGTCTTTCATAAAGGTTATACGCCTAATTGGTCAACTGAGCTATTTACTATTAAAAAGGTGAATCACACTCGTCCTGTTACTTACCATATTGAAGACCAACGAAAAAACTCAATACTCGGTACATTTTATGAACAAGAACTGCAAAAAACTAAGTATCCAGACGTTTACCTCATCGAAAAGGTAATCAAAAAAAGAGGGAAAAAATTGTATGTTAAGTGGTTAGGACTTAACGATAGCGAAAACAGCTGGATCGACAGAAATGCCATTGTATAAATATATTTAAAAACTTTCTCGCGCTAAGTCATTAACTTTTGGGATATGAAAGGAAGAGGACTTCTAAACAGTATTATTAATCACTTACCGTTTGAACTGCACTTACCTGGCTACAATTATTGCGGACCAGGCACAAAATTGCATAAGCGATTGCAAAGAGGTGATAAAGGAGTTAATGAATTGGACAACGCGTGTATGCAACACGATATAGCATACGATAAATATTCTGACCTAACAGACCGACATCGTGCAGATTTTGAACTCTATAAAATGGCTAAACAAAGATTGAAGTCAAAAGGTGTTGGAAAAGGAGAAAAACTTGCGTCTTGGATAGTTAGCAAAGTGATGAAATCTAAAATGAAAGCTGGTGCAGGGATAAAATCATTTAAGCATTTTGTTTCTAAGATACGTACCGAATTGAAAAAAAACAAATCTAAAAAAGAAGGCACTGCAGTCAGTCGAGCTTTTGCTGCAGCGAGTAAAGTATTTCTTAATAACAATACGAGTAAAATGAGAGTTCCTCGATTAATACCGATTCCTAAAACTGGAGGTATATTGCCACTAATACCTATTTTCGCGGGACTTTCTGCGTTAGGGTCATTGGCAGGAGGAGCTGCTGGGATCGCTAAAGCTGTTGGTGACTACAAAGCTGCAAAAAAGAGCTTATCCGAATCAGAACGTCATAATAAAATAATGGAATCTATTGCATTAGGTAAAGGGTTGTACATTAAACAGTATAGAAATGGAAAGGGTTTGTGTTTAAAACGATTAAAAAACTAAATAAAAGGCTACCCAGACGTGCTCTTACAAATGTTGATATTTTAAAACATTCAACAGATATTCCTTATTTTCGTGGTGTTTACATGAGAGACAAATTGCCAAACCGTCCAAAAAGAGTAGAATGTGCAATCGTAAATTTAGATAGTTCTAAAAACCAAGGGACTCACTGGGTAGCCTATGTCAAAGATAATAATCATTGTGAATATTTTAATAGTTATGGTGATCTTCAACCGCCGCTAGAATTAATAAAATATTTGAAAAATTATAATATTTCATACAATTATAATATTTATCAAAAATTCGATACTGTTAATTGCGGACATTTATGTTTAAAATATTTAAAAAAATATTGGAATAACCGTTTAAATATCTCTGAACAATAAATAGCTTCTCATTCTCACGATGTCTTTCACTTTGTCCATAACGGGATCCTCCTCTACCCTGATTACGAATCACTCGCCAGCTCTTCAACTAGATGGTGAATATGAATGCGGGTTGCTATACTTGTCGACATTTAACTCGATACCTAATATTGACAACCGAAATAATAAGTTTTATTATGGTGATAACGAAGTAGTAGAAATTCCTGAAGGGTCATATGAACTTCAAGATCTTGATGATTATCTTAAAAGACATCTCCAAGGTTGCACCTTTACACTGACATGCAATAATAATACGCTAAAAACATCTATATTGTGTTCCAAAAACGTCTATTTTAAAAAACCAAATTCGATTGGTAAGTTACTTGGTTTTGGAGAAGAAACAGTTCAGGCGAATATATTAACTGAGTCCCCTTTTCCCGTGTCCATTCTGTCTACAACTATAGTACGAGTTGAATGTGACATCGTGAGCGGGTCATTTATAAACGGAAAACCTAGTCATATAATTCATGAATTTGTGCCAAATGTACCGCCTGGTTACCGGATTATAGAAACACCTAAAAATGTTATATATTTTCCTGTTACTCAAAACAGCTTAAACGCTCTTATAATAAGAATACTGGATATAAACGATAATTTAGTGAATTTACGTGGCGAAGAGATTCAGATATATTTACATCTCAGAAAAAAATGATAGACTTTAATAAATGTACGGTCTCAAACAGCAAAGCCGTTAGTGCTCATTGTGCTATCAAGAAAAGAAGACCTAAAGGACAACTAACGAAGGAAAACAAACAGTTTTTAAAAAACATAGGATTATTAAAATGAGTATACTAAACTTATCAGACTCCTTTAGCTTTGATAGCACGATTGAAAGTTTCGAATATCATTCGTATAAACCGTACGTAACAAGTTTCAATTTAAATGATGAAATCCGTATACCTATCAACCAGCAAGATCTATACGTATTACCATCAGCGAGTACTTTATACATAGAGGGTACTATAGAAGTATTCAACAGAGAAACAAAAGCGAAGGTGTCCAGTGTTCATTTTACAAATAACCCTATACTTCATTTATTTCAAGATATTCGATATGAGCTGAATGGGATTGAAATAGATAAAATTAAAAACGCTGGGGTCACAACAACAATAAAATCTCTTGTGTCGATGAATGAACTTGAATCATCGATGTCAAAGTTATGGGGCTGGGATGTTGATGGCACAAAAATTACGCATGGATCATTTTCTGTGTCAATTCCTTTAAATAAGATTCTTGGCTTCGCAGAGGATTATAACAAAATTATTATTAACTGTAAGCATGAACTTATTCTTTTACGATCCAATACTAATTTAAATAGCGTAAAACTGAACACAAATGAGTATATAGGTAACATAACTATATCTAAAATAGTATGGCGCATGCCGCACATTAAGGTTTCTGATCGTGAAAGATTAAGTTTGCTTAAATATTTGGAAAGAGATCGAGCTATTCAGGTAGCATTTAGGAACTGGGATCTGTACGAATACCCGCTTTTACCTAAAACATCAAAACATTCTTGGGCCGTCAAAACTTCGTCTCAAGTTGAAAAACCTCGATATGTTATAATTGGATTAAAAACAAACAGGAAAAATGTTGCTGATAAAGATATATCGCGTTTTGATCATTGTAATTTGCGTGACGTTAAAGTTTTTTTAAATTCAAATTATTTTCCTTATGAAAACTTGAATGTCAGTTTCTCGGCTCAAAAATTTGCTATATTATATGAACAGTACGCTAAATTCCAACAGTCTTATTATAACCGCAGCCAAGCACCGTTGTTGAATCCACAAGACTTTATAAATAAAGCACCTCTGTTTGTTATCGACTGTTCTCGTCAAAATGAAACCTTAAAAACGGGTTCAGTCGATGTGCGGATTGAATTAGAGTGTGACACAGATATCCCTGACAATACCGCGGCTTATTGTCTTATTTTGAATGATAGTATTATAGAATATAAGCCGTTGACCAATATAACAAAGAAGATATCATGAAACTAGACCATCTATTCGTAGATGTTCAGGGGTTTAAATCATCTAAAAATGAATTTATTATTAAAGAATTTGCATACAGTACCTATGAACACACGCAGGCGTATTTAATAAAACCTCCATATTCATTTTCTACGTTATCAGAAAACGAAAAAAGGCATGTGAAATGGATAGAGAGAAACCTTGGCATTATGTGGCGTGAGGGGTATATCGACCACAGAGAATTTAAGAGAATGATTCATAATTTCTTGGAAGGCAAAAAAATATATGTAAAAGGTTTTGAAAAAATTAAGTGGATTAATGATTTATGTGCTGATTGTACTGTAATAGACTTGGGAGAGAAAGGTTGTTCTAATTTTCAATTAATGTATAAAAAGTATTGTATCGACAACAGCTCTTATAATTGTCTACATCATAAAAAAGCTTGTGCCTTAAAAAACGTTATATGTCTTAAAAAATATTATTTCGATATTATGCATATTTAACATTGTAATAAATTATACCTAATTTTCAAAAATAAATATTTACGTTTAATCATTTTTTTATTTTTTAACCCAGTCAAAATTAGTTATCATTTATTTTGAACGAAGACTTTTTATATTAACCCATTTTTAAATAATTGAATTTGTTTGTTTAAAAATATGAAATAAATGATAACGATTCATACCTGTGGCTAATAATAGTGTTAATCTATTTAAGCGATATTTACTGAAAAGATTTTTCTTGTGCATTTAATCATGATAATTTTATTTTCGTTTGAATTATTGCTTTATTGACATACTTACAAAAAAAATCTTTCCTGTTGACGTATCGCTTAATCAAAGGAATAAAACAAGAAAATTGTTGACCATATTTATTTTCAAAATTATATACAAAAACAGTAAAAACATTAATAACTAACACTATATCCGCACAACTTCTTGGATATCTTATTTATTACACTTTCTGTACTGTCTATTATCTCATCGTATCCGTCACTTGCCACATACTGCGCACTGAGCATAACGTTTTCACCGGTTTCGTCGTTTTGATCCGGCGCGGAGTCACTTATGTTAATTATTTGGATTTTGACAAGTCTGTTCCCCTTAGTTGCTTCATTGTTTATAACGAACGACGGCGGGTGACCTCGTACACTTCTCTTTACCACTTTGTTTAGCCTTAGTTTTGGTTTACTAGACTTGGTTTTCGTTTTGGCACTTGCAATTTTTTTTACAAATTCACTGACTTCTTCTTCTTCTTCATCTTCTCGGAATCCTAATGGACCCTGTGCATATTGCGAAAACATGATTTGAGTGTCTTGCGTTCCTTCCATATTCTGAAACAAAAGAAATCAAATAAATAAACGCATCTGGCAACACATATGAGCATTTTCATACGCTTACAAAACAATAATAGCAACAAAATAATACGAATAAATATTAAATAATGCCAATTTTACTTACCGAATCGGGAATGGATCAGCTCGTCTTAATTTTCAAAACTTTGGAACGACTTTACTCAGTTATGAATGTAGAGTGCAGAATGATAACTTACTATAACAGCCGCTATTTATAATTACAGTAATTTCATGCGTCAGCAAATTAAATTAACACGCGCTTCGGAGCATGCGGTGCATACCGCCGCGCTGCTTAATGCCGATCAAATTACAACGACACGTAAGGACTTGTTATAATTGGTACCAAATGCAATAAATGTGAATAGGTATATTTCACGTGTCAGCAAATTACCTTAGCACGGGCTGCATGCCGCCGCGCTGCTTAAGACACGTAAGGACATGTTTTAATTGATACCCAATGCAATAAACGAGGATAGGTATTATTTGCCTGTTCAACAGAACATGATTTTACTTACCATTATCAAAATATTACATTTAAAATTAAGCCTGAGCCCTGAGCTTTTTGATGACGGAAAACATCGTCAGGAAACCTCCGAAGCGAGAAAACTCAATTTCAACTCAAGTAAAATGTGTTTTCAGTCGGTATCCTCGCAGTCTATATATACTTAGGTGGGTGAAAGAAAAAAAGAAAACAAATGTTAATAACACTTCATATTTATTTATTAAAAAAAAAGAACAAACCATACAATTTACAAATCAATGTGTAATTATAAAAAATAAAGTACTTAATGATAATCTACTTATTTGGTATAGTCAGCGTCAAAAGTCGCTCATCTGGTCGTAGAGCGAAAAGGTACAAAAGTGATGAGCGGCTTTTGACGCTGACCCTACAACATACATAATTATAATTTTACAATAACGTAAGTACTCAACGTATTTTATTTTATTAAACACATTCTAATTTTTTATTACCCATTGGGTGCCTACGAAATAAAATTACAGCTCGAGGAAAGGTCGCTTAGATAACTACTGTACTAGAAAATAGACTCATGTCCCCAAGATTTGGTTGAAATTTTGTCTGATAATATATGTCGTTTATCGTCTTTGTTAGATAAAGCAACTTTATTGACAGATTGAGTGAAGATCTCGTGCCTAATCGATTTAAATAATATGTGTTTTTTCCGAACTATTTTATCATTGAATAACACATCCCGATAATCATTTAATGTTAACTCTTGAACTGCTGGTTTTTTTATTCCTTTAGCCTTTTTGATAAGAGATTTATCACTTTTGATACAGTATAGTTTAGAACGTAACCCTATAAACTCGGTAATAAGTTCTCCTCCTAACTCATCTTTGAATAACCCAGGAATCTTCTTGTTACGTAAAGGTATTTGCAAATCATTTACAGGGTTATAATTGCTTGTGTCAAAAAAGTTTAAAAAAATATTTTTTAAATCGCTGTAAAAGTCTGCAGTTTCGATTTTGTAAATAAAACTGTCGGTATCAGTGTAGCACAGAGTAACTTGATCTTGGTAGTGTTTTTTTATTACCGTGTAGTGAAATTGGTACATATGACTTTTAGAAAGTTCTAATACAGAGAATCCTACGTAGATTGGTTTATCTAAAATTACTTTTTCAGGCTTCATTTGTACGACAACCAAATTTTCAGACAACACTGTTGCACTATGGAAATTCGGTTTGGCAATTAATTTGTTAGCACAAGTAAACTTTTTTGTTTTGTTTTGACGGTCGTGCCACTTATTTACTAATTTGACGTCAACTCGCCGCTCACTGTCTTCAAGAGTTTTCCCAAAAACTGAGTTATTCATTAATTTAAAAAGGTCTTGTTGGAAAGGAGTAGTAGCTTTTTTTCTCAGTTCTGTATTTAAATGAATATACTGTTTTAAGAATGGACTTTGACGAAACCTTATAACGCGATGGATTTTATCAAGAGTTAAGCCGTTGCGTAAACATGTTTTCAGATGGACGTAATGAATGACGTATTCGTATTTGTTATATAAATTTGGGATCAATTTGGTCGTTTTTCCTCCTGGAGGAATAAATTTTTGTGCGCAAAATGGATAGTCGTTATGGTTATGGTGTAAATTTTCCGGATATAGCAAGTCAACTTCCAGAATAAATCCAAATGGAGCATCATCTTCGACAGACAAAATATCTAGTTGGGCAATTTCATGATGATCTAGAAAACTAAAATTAGACATGGGCAACGATTGACACATACTGTAACCATATAAGTTATTGCAATCGATATATACTAAAAACGAGTCTGGTTTATTCATGTCATAAGTTTCCATGTACTTATTATTAGCCTGAGCATATCTGGTCGAACACATGCAAATACCACCTCTTATTCCTTTTTGTATGAGTCGAATTATTTCTAATTCGGATATCAATTCAAGCTTAACTCCGGTTTTTAATAACATAGCATCAAACGATAAGCTTGGAGCAGTTAAATAGAATGCCGGATCTAAATGATAATTTAACTTGCAAATGAACCGAAAGTTCTCAAAAATATCTGATAAAAGCAACACATCAGTTTTTAGGTAAAGATCAGTATATTCTCCCATATCTTTGATTTTAAATTCGGACCATACAGATTGCGCATGTGCGTAATCTGAATCGCTTATTTGTTCGTTGGAAAGAGAATCAAAAAACAAGTTCTGTGATGGAAGCTCGGTCTCTGTAAACTTATCCCAGCTCGACATATAATCGTAAGGATAAATACCTTTGCGAGTTAATAATTTATTTTTTTTAGTTTCAGGATAAAACTTGTTCAAGTGAATAAAATCATCTTTATGTAAACCATTCGCTAATTTTTCCAAGCTTGTTCCTAAAAATTTAAAAGAGTCTACAAATCGAATTTGTGCATACTTTTGATCTGAAATCCACAAAAACTTAGTGAACGAAATATAATTTTCTTTATTTTTTGGGATTACTTTCACAGGCCCTGAACATTTACTAAGTTCCTGTATAAACAAATGACAATCGTAACCTGCTAAGTTATGAAAGAAAACAGGGACCAATTTAGGAACGCGAAAGCGCAGATTGCAGTACTGGTGCGCGGCACCGCGATAACGGCCCGTTAGATGACAGTGATCTCTTACTTTGTCTGCAAACAATAAACCTTTACACATATGACAATTTTTGGCACGTTCATGAGCTAAAGAATCTTCTACAGTAAATATCATGGGAATTTCTTTTTCTAAAACGTTATGGAGGTCTTTAATATGTCTATATAAATAATCTACGAATTTCTGAGCACAATCTGGCCCTCGGTATTGAACAAAACGATTAAGTTGCTCATCATAAGAGCAAATTATATGGTACGCGAAAGCGGCTGGTAAATGTATTTGTTTATTTGTAGTAAAACTACTGTCAGTGTTAGGTTCACAGTTCTGATAGGGTTTAAGGATTGTCTCAAAGTCAGCATACACGACAAATGGAACGTCTTGTTTTCGTTCAAAATGCTTAAATTCGAGATAGGTGCCTTTCTCCGGAAGTACCGTAGCAACCCCACTACAAACGTGACTATTGAAACCGTGTTCAGTTTGAAAAAATATCAGACAGTCTTCGCAGAAATAAAGCTTAGCATGATGTTTGGTAATCTGACCGCGAGCAAGACGCGGTAAATTAGTAATCAAAACATAATGCGACTTATTACCGCGTTCGATTAAAAGTAAATTGATTCGATGTTTCCTTTTATATTGCGATCTGTATAGAGGTCCTACAAGAGTTCGGTTGTTTTTTAAAGAATATACGTTAATACTGATATCAATATTGTGATGCTCAAACGTAATGATATCGGCTAAAGTGACAGGGAAACACATATTATCAAGTTTTAATACGTCTTTAAAATGAGGATAAGATGATAGACGCTCGCGATGGTTTTGACATGGGTAAAGAGCAGCAACAACACACCAGAGAAAACAATAATTATCATGATTTTGAATATTAATGCAAGCTTTTTTATTTTTTATTATCTTAGGTAAGTCTATGTAAGATGACGCTTTCAATGGTTCATACTTATTTATGTTAACTTCTAAATACAAATTAGATAAGAAAGTCCAACCAGAATCGCGCTCCTGAAATTCTTCGATTTTTTTCTGTATACTAATAATTATTGTGTTTAAAAGCTCTTCGAATTGATAATTTTGATGTATAGGAAAATTTTTCGTTGCAAAAGATTTCATTTCCTGCTTGTCATCTTTAAACAAAAGAAAATCGCCAAAATATTCGAAATTTACTTTGAGGGACACATGTTTTTTAAGCGAATTTTCCAAAATTTTTTGCATTTTAGGTTTTACTGTAATCAAAAATGATTCAGGTAAACAAGACTTCAGCTCATCAGTTGCCATTATTCTATAAGATGCTATGCGACCTTTAAAAGCAGACGAAATTTCAACAACCTCATCGTTTAAATTTACACCCGAATTTTTTCTATGCTTATTACTTCTAAGGTGCCCTACCCACTTCCTGCTTTCTACTGTAATTGAACACTGAGTGCAAAAGGGCATGTTTTATGTAGCGACTTTGCTTAAGCTGTAATCCTGGTTTTATATGTTAAATACACAATTTGATAGTTTCAATTTTAATCAAATAATAAAAAGAGACAACCTGCAGTATCCGTTAAAAGCAAAAATAAAAAGTACTAAATTAGTACTTACTTAGTATCGTTACAATAAATTTGACGTTAGCGTCCTTGAAAAGTACATTTATCTTTTTAACAAATTTTTGCTATGCCCTCCATTCAACAGTTTTATCATCGATTTGCGCCCTTAAAGTAATATCGTTAAAAGCGTTTAAATTATGGTTTCATAATAAATCGTTAACATTTATTAAAAACATTTATTAAAAATTACTTGATACACAATTTGATGTAGTTTAAATTTTATTCAAATAAGTAATAAAAAGAGACAACCTGCAGTATCTGTTAAAATCAAAAAAGTACCTACTAAATTAGTACTTAGTATCGTTAGAATAAAATTTGACGTTAGCGTCCTTGAAAAGTACATTTATCTTTTTAATAAATTTTTGCAATGCCTCCCATTCAACAGTTTCATCATCGATTTGCGCCTTTAGAGTAACGAGAGCCTTTTTCCAACGCTCCTGACGTAACTCACCGCGAATATCAGCAGTGTTGTACACCCGCAGCTCCAAGAAAAAGTCTCCGTTGAGGGTGCAAGCTCGTTTTGTTGACCCGTTCGGTACCCGGCTTATAATGGATGAATCAAGCGGATCAGTCTCAGCAGGCTTATGGTTAACAGCAACGTCTTCAGGAAATATTCCGAACACGTCAAACGGGTTTTTAGTTTCTTTTTTCTTGGGTGCAGCAGATCTGAAACATAACAGACATTAAACAATGAATAAGACAGTTGTACTTAGTTCGTCGAAATTCATTAAACAAATTACAAGAAAAATACCTTGGGGTTGACGGCTTTCTTTTTTGAGCAGGTTTTTTTATTTTTGGGATACTGACATCTGCAGCGGCAACGCTCTCCTCTGAATCAGATCTGAAATAAAAAATATGTTTTTATTACTCGACATTTAAAATAACCATATACATCGATAAAAAAAGAAAAAAAAATACCTTTTTTAAATGAAAAAAGTAGACAAACAATATTTAAGTAAATATGTACCCAGCTGACAAAATAAAAAACATGAAATATGAAAATAAATATAAAATGGCTACCTGTTTGGAGCTGAAGCTTTTCGTTTTTCAGCCGACCTTCCCACTTTTGACCGAACGGTTCCGCTGTTTGCAACAGTGATGGGTTCAAACTCGGAATCAGACCTGAAAGGAAATTAAAAATATTAATGCCTGTTGGAACCCTACAAACAATATGAACCAAATGTTTTAATTTCGTTAGGAAAGTAAAGCGTTAGGTACGTTGAAATACATACTTACATTTTAATCGATGTATAAAGCAAATAAACTTTACTAACGTAGAAACTCTGCACAGCTTAACCTCTGAGCTGAAGATGTAGAAGACTTGATGCACTGTGCACGTCACGTTCGAAATTGGAAAGGAACAAATTAGCCCCGCGCAAAAGTTTTAAACGAAATTATTTGCTGATTTTACTAAATGAACTAGGGCTGTCGCATTCCAAATCACAATTGTGTATTATGCTTATGTGCACATAACAGTTCTTTATTTTACATTATTTAATTCTCGACGCGATGGAAAGAGGAACGTTATGAATTTGTCTATCTGTCTGTTGGTAAATCTGCCTACTTCGTATTCCACATATGCATGTATTCAAGATACCAAAAAACTAATCGAGAGTGAGTTGTAAGCTTTTTTTAATTTACTTTTTTAATTTTTAATTTACTTATTTATTTTTTATTTATTTATTTCTCACCAGCTAAATTAAGGAATTACCTAAATATTAGTATTTCAGTAATTGTAGTAATCATTATTTCTTTTAAGAACATTTATATTCGCATTTAATAGAGGTACCCATTAATTGTAAATTTATCCATTGATCATTGTCAACCCTACACCTTTATAATATGAATATTATTTCGCAACCACGCTTCATACATGCACCGCATTTGTATGTCAGCAAAAAGACGCCGATCGCACTGTGTGTCACATTACAACTTGATAACGTTGCGCAATAAAATTGGCTAATACCTAATTGGTAACATTTTCATGCTCAGTTCTGTACGTTAAAATTATAACGGAAACTGGAAAAAAACCTCCTCAGATCGTTCAAATAGCCTCAGTATTAACCGACTTAATTACTAAGTTAATGGGTAAGGTTAGTAATTGGTTAGCTCACACAACCAAATATCATCTTACCTCACCTACTAAGACGAAGATTTAAACTTAGGTAAAAACGTGTTCTAACTGTAATGTTTGCTACTTTACATCGTAATTATAAATACACATACAATTGTTATTTCCTAATACGAAAACAAACATTGTCTTGTTACAGGTACAAACAGGTATAAACCTTTTTCAATTTGAACACAAAAATAAACAATTCCTATATTATTAACATTTATGATAAGATAACCTAACCAACTTAGAAAAGTCGAAAAACAATAGACATTTTCGCTTCAAAGGTCAATATCTTAAAAACGGTTGAACCGATTTTGATAAAACAAGTCTAAGAACCATTGTTAGAAAACCTGTTAAATGAAAAACCGCATTTAAATCGGCTCATTCATTTAGGAGCTATGGTACCACAGACAGACACACAAAAATCTAGGTACAAATTCTAGCGCACGATGTCAAAGTTTAACATAAGCGCTGTCTGTGGGTTAAGCACTGAACTAAGTAGGTGTAAGTAATGATTTAAGTAAGTACCTTTGATGTACTGGTTTCGTATAGAATACAAATGGTTTCGAATAATTTCGATAGATGTCATCACCGCCTACTCGTATGTCCATTTGCATGTTAAGAACAATAAACCTTAGCGAGCGCGCTCGCTACGTAATTTGATCGAGTACCTAACTTACACTACAATGTCTTCGAGTTGAAATGACTTAAGTACATAATCATGTATATCACTTTACAACTCGTTTCTGATCAAACTTTATATTCTAGTCAGCAAGACAATTTTTACGTCAACATGATAAAGTGATATAAGTTATTTAGAAAGTGTGATAAAGTATCGCGGTCTCACAGATGGAGTTGTTCTACATTAACATCAATTAAATCACACTATTTGACTTAGTTTTAGCGATACCAATTTAAAATCATATTTCGGTTTTCACTAGTGTAGTGAGTTACACATTTTTATGTTTTCGTAATTTAAATAATGTTTACTTAGTGCTTTATTCCAGCGTAAATTAGTTTAAACCTAACTCGCGCTAACGATGGTTTTGAGATTCGTTGATATAAATAAATCCGACATACAATTTGCCGTGTACGTAAAACGCGGTCATAGCGATACATCCGAAAACGGATGCCGGGAACTAACGCGTCCTGGGTGACCCGACCTTGTCTGTGGAGTCTGATCAGCTTTGCGGATGAGTTGTATACAAGCCTCGGTGGGAGGCATCCAAAACCACCACGCACACAAAAAGCGGTCATAGCGATACATCCGTAGGTGGATGCCGGGAACTAGACGCGTCCTGGGTGACCCGATCTTGTCTGTGGAGTCTGATCAGCTTCGCAGACAAGTTGTGCAAACACCTGAGTTAACCTGAGTCAAAGGCTGCGGCTTGAGACCGAGGAGCGCTCAGTGGCTTCGGCCTCGTGCATATCGGACTTGATCAACCCGGTGTGCATGGTGTACTTTTGCTTTTACTTTATCTAAGCTCAAACATTATTAAACATATCTATGTTAGGTTGTCAATTAGTTGAGACTTGAGTTGGACTGAAATTTAAATACATTGAATAAATTCCCGTCGGGTTGGCTTGTCGTTGAACCTCGAGTCAAAACTTCGCTCATTCGAACGAGAGGTGGATGCCCAATGCGATTTCAGGTGTAGGTTGAGCGTTATGATGAACGTGAATTCTGATAGGTTACTGTTAGGTTGGGTTCCGTTAGGTTTGAGTTGCTGTTGGGCTGATGTATTCGTTGCGTTGAACGAGAGGTGAAACAGAATGCCCAATGCGATTTCAGGTGTAGGTTGAGCGTTATGTTGAACGCAAATGCTGATAGGTCACTGTTAGGTTGGGTTCCGTTGGGTTTGAGTTGCTGTTGCGTTGAACGCGAGGTGAAACAGAATGTCCAATGCGATTTCAGGTGTAGGTTGAGCGTTATGTTGAACGCAAATGCTGATAGGTTACTGTTAGGTTGGTTACCGTTGGGTTTGGGTTGATTGTAGGTTGTGTGCAATTCATTGTATTATTGGGCTTCTGGATCACCACGAATGAGTGAGGGCGAAATTTTTCGCCCGATCGAATGAATGGTGGTCCAGAATGCCCAATAATATACTACTTGCAGGCATACCCGGTTCGAATCCCGGTCGGGGCATATGTTTGTTAATGAATACGAATGTTCGTTCTTGGGTTTAATATCTATTAAAATTTGTATGAAGTTTGGAACAGCGCCCGCCTGTGAGCGAAGGTATTTGGAACTAAAATTTAATAGGCATGAAGAAGATAACGTTGTTACGCAGGATTCGAAAACTCGTACTCGGTACTCCGGTCTCTTCGAATATTCGTACTCCGGCCTCTTCGAATATTCGTACTCGGGCCTCTGAACAAAGTTTACGTTTACGTAAACTCTGCAAAAACCAAAGATACACTTTGTCGAAGTAAAATATTTATTCCGAGGTATAAAAACACTTCATACGGTTTACTGTCGCCGTTAAGTTACGGATAAAGAAGCGAATGGCAGGCGCCGACTGAAACGGTTGTACCAAATTGTTTTCTATCAGGGCCTGCATTAGTACTGCATTGTGAAATTAAACGAAAAAAAAAAACCTTAATAGAGTTTAAAGTATCAAGGTTGTGACTGCTAACTGCTTATAACAGGTCGTTAGCCACTGATACAATCCTTCAGGTTTACTTCTTAAAATAATTTTGCATAATAATGCATGTACATGTCACAGTTACACGTAACATGCAAGCTAACTTGGCTGTTACGCCCTAAACCTTCGGACCTTTTTTATTTTCATAACGCCTCCCTAGTTTCCTCCGCGTACAGTGCTAATGGAGCCACCCCTACACGCCATTACAGCTCTTGGGCGTTATGGAAATAGAAAAGGTCCGAGGGGTTAGGGCGTAACAGCCAATTTAGCTTGCATGTTACGTGTAACTGTGACATGTACATGCATTATTATGCAAAATTATTTTAAGAAAGAAGCCTGAAGGATTGTATTAGCATGGCGAGCGACCTGTTAACTGTTACCAGTTGGTAGTTACAATACAGTAATAATGCAGCCTGTTTGTGACGGCCCTAATACAAAAAAAATTCTGTATGTTTGTTTGGCCGTACAGAAATTACGAACATCGGCTCAGAAAGATTTCAGTCTTCGACTTCGGGCTTCTGCTAGAGCCTCGTTCGTAATTCCTTCCCTACCGCCCTTAATCCTTAATTTTAATACACAATGTACTAATGAAGTTGTACTTAATGTACGTTATAAATAACTTAAAACTAGGCACATGCTTTACGGGTCATTTGCATCTCCTCCCTACACATAAAAAGGTATATGGCTGCCAAATTTGAATTTTTCCTGCAGTATAGTTCGACCGTTGATCAGACCCTTAAATCTACCTAAAAACTTGAGCCATATTTTTTTGATACCTGTTCACTAATCAATACAGAAACGCTGTATTTTATGCTCCCGTAAAATCTTACATAAATCAAGCTGCAAGAAATTGCTCCGGCGAACATCACTTAGTATTCTAGAGGGATATTTTCCTATAAAACTTTGAAATTTCTTTTAATGAGCCATAATTTATGGGCTGTTGCCACTCATTCTGTAGGAAAATCCTATCTTAACGATGGTAATACCTGTGAAATTGTTAAGTTCTATTTATCAAGATCTTCTTAGGAGCGACTCGTCTCGAGACTCGTAATAACTTCAAAGAAATAAGTTGAGCAATTTATGTTTTTTAGGGTTCGGTACCTCAAAAACCTTCAAAAACAGAACCCTTATAGGATCACTTTGTTGTCCGTCTGTCTGTCTGTCTGTCTGTCAAGACCCTTTTTCTCTGGAACGCGTGGAGGTAGCATGCTGAAATTGATATCAAATGCTCAAGCCTGCGGTCCCTTAATGCTGTGAAAAAGTCAACTTTCTAAGTCAACGCAATCAAAAGATACAGTCATTAAAAAGGCTATTTCCATACAAATTGCCAAAATCCAAAAACCTAAAAGGTACTTCCAGTTGTCCTAGAAACTTGAAATTTGGTATGAAGGTAGCTCTTATAGCACAACCTCTCAGAAAACTCTCAAAATCTTAAATTTTTACGTCTGTCTGTACATTTCGTAGACCAATATAAGTTGACCCCACACTGCGTACATTTTGCTTAGGAGCAGGGCTTTACTAACACTGGACTTCTTTAAACACTGGGGAAAAGCGTTAAAATCTTTCTAAGGAACCCTCGTGCGCGACTCCGACTTGCACTTGGCCGGTTTTTTTTTTACTTGTTGAGTGCTACCAAATCTCGTTATATTAACATGTTTTTAAACATTGCTCTTTAAAAACGTATCATGGCTCTTTGAAAGCTTATGCCCCAAAGACATTCAAGGTATATGTTTGCCAAATTTCAAGTCTCTAGGTCCAGTGGTTTAGGCTGTGCGTTGTCTGTCAGTCAATCAGTCAGTCAGTCAGTCACAGTCACCGGATCATGTGACTCGCTGCTGCCCGCGAATGGTTAGCCTAGTGTCAATCGCTGACAGACTTACTCGTCAATCAGTCACTGAAATACCGGTAAACATGTAGCTTTACAAAAAAAAGTAAATATACCGCAGCCATAATATACCGGTAGTATTTTGAGGCAACGGTATTTTGCGGAAAGAGGTAGGGTTGGTAATAAAAGGTTTACCGGTAATCGTAACGTTACGTGTTGTCCGACTCTTTCTTTACACCGAGTGTAGTAAGACGAGGGGTATAGCTAGTAGAGCGAGCTGGCAATGTCGCTTTGAGTTGACGTAGGGTATTGTTGCTAAGGTATCGTGTGACGTAGGTCCTTGAGGAGGACCACAATCAGCAGTTAGAGCAGGGAGTGGGAAGAAAACAAGCACTTCAGCAAGACACTTTATTTCCAAGCCAACAATAGCACAGACTACGCCTACGACTCTCCTATGAGCTACTGTAAGATGGCACTGGCCTGAACAACGCGACCGTCGGAAGGAGACCGTTTTTCAGGAGTAGGTGGCAGCGCGCGGAAACAGCTGTAGGGGTAGCGACGAAGATGGCCTGTCTTCGTCGTGGTCTTCGGGCCCAGTTCCCTCAGAGCCGGCTCAGGGGTTGAAGTGGTGGTTAGACGGTGCCAGGTTGATAGCGGTAGGGTGGTTCCTGGAAGGACAACAGGCATTAGGGCACTGCTTGACCGCGGCTGCGCCTGGCCACTCGTAGGAGTCGGTTACTGTTTAAAGCCAACGGCCATTTTCGAAAACTAGCGGCGGTTAACGGAAAGAGTTAGGTGGCTCGGAACAGCTGTTACATTTACAACAAAATACGGCACACTTAAGCGGGTCTGAAGCAATGGAAACTCACCCTAGCGGGAACTTGATGACACACACTAGTACTTAATTACATATTTTTCGGAGCTTAATTAGGAGTTTAAAAGTTTGACGTGAAGTATTTAGACGTGTGCTCACAGCGGCTGTGACAGCCAGACTGACAGCGACTCCTTATATATAGCAGCGTATATCGATCTATAGTTATTGTTATTATGTGTTTAGGGTTCGGCGAACGGAACGCGTACAGATTTGCCGAGGCTAATTTACCAGCGCGCAGAGCAATTTTATTAGTGGTTCCGTACAATAATTTTAATTAAATTTACAGATTTATAAGTGAATTAATTATGATACATTTTCTTTAATGTTTTTTATAGTAGTATTTAATTATTTTAGCTGGCTTAGACGCAACGTTACAATCGGTATTTATTTCGGTATTTGTGGCATCGTAACCAAAATAACGTTACTTGGCAAAATACCGGTAAAAATGCGACTATTAGGTACCGGTACAGTCCCAGTCGGCAACTCGTGGACCACGCTATGTCAACTCTTGGATCAACTGGATTAGCTTCAAATATTTTTGAGTGTCTGCTAATGTCCATGAAAGTGCAAAATCACATCGGCTTAGTTTCTTAAACTATGAGTAAGTTTGATACTTAGTTAGCAGTACTTCATGAGCTCATAAAAGTTGGAGAACCTTTTTTAATGGCCCTAATTTTGTATGGCCGTACTTAAGCACTGTTGCAAGCTTTAAGGGCTTATTAAATGCTTTAAAGCTTAGGAAACAACTCCAACCGCAACGTTGGCTACAATTTTCTTTTACAGTCTTCGAGGTACCTTAAATGGATAACTAAAGTTTCTTATTTGTGTCGATGGCAAGGAGTTGTTTTACAAGCTTTTATTTAACAGTTTTAAATGATTCGCGGTTAATTGCATTAGACATAATAAACCCTTGTTTCGTCAGTTTGCCCGTGATCATGATGCATGTAGCTGCTTTAAAATAAAATTTAGTATGAGATTTCTCGATCTCGATACGATAACCGTAACGTTACGCAGGATTCAACAAGTCGTGCTTAGGGCACAGATGCCTACGATTCTAAATGAAAAAATGTCACATGTTATTCCCAGACCCGTAACGTTTTTTCAAGCCGCGAACTTAAAACCATTGTGTGCCAACCTGGAGGGTTAAGATGAAATGCCTCTTGTGCCCGTAATTTCCCTGGCTATCTCACTCTTCACAGCGGAACACAATAGTGCAAACAGTGTTGCTTAAGGACATTGCATTAAGGTCCTCTCACCCACAATAGCACATTGTGTGTTAAGGGCGGCTAGTACGAAACCTCTAAATAAAAAACCGAACCGAACTTTGTTGTCCGTCTGTCTGTCTGTCAAGACCCTTTGTCTCTGGAACGCGTAGAGGTAGCATACTGAAATTTATATCAAATACTCAAGCCTGCGGTCCCTTGAAGCTGTGAAAAAAATCAACCTTCTAAGTCAACGCAATCAAAAGATACAGTCATTACAAAGGCTATTTCCATAGAAATTGCCGAAATCCAAAAACCAGATATATTTGATACTATCTAATACTCAAGCCTGCAGTCCCTAAAGCTGTGAAAGTCAAATTTCTAAGTCAACGAAAATAAAAGATACGGCTATTGAAAAGGGTGTTTCCATCATTATCATCATCATCATCAGCCTACTTACGTCCCACTGCTGGGCACAGGCCTCCTCTCAGAATGAGAGGGCTTGGGCTACAGTTCCCACCCGGGCCCAGTGCGGATTGGGAACTTCACACACACCATTCAATTGCTTCGCAGGAGTGTGCAGGTTTCCTCACGATGTTTACCTTCACCGAAAAGCTCATGATAAATTACAAATGTGAATTCGCACATAAATTCCGAAAAACGTGTTTCCATACAAATTATTAATTCGCTTGAAAGTGGAAATTCATACGCACGCACAGACGCACACATACATATAAAATACAAAATTACTTCCTGCCATAGAGCTACAGCGATTTAAGTGTCGCAGTGACAAGTCGATTTTTAAATAGGCTAATGAACGGGCGTTTTTAGCCGAAACTGTTACATTGCCGATCTCATTTAAATAAGAAAAAGCGATTTAATTATGGAGAATTATAATAACAATGCGTGTCAATTTAAATGCAAGCGGGGCATGGCACGGGCCAGAAAATATACGGCGCGTTCGTAGTCAGTTTCACCTAGTATTAGGGGCGGCGGACCATGAAAATGTTCATTATTTTGTAATATGCCCAGTTTATTTTAAGATTAGATTAGACTATTTACGTTTACGAACGTACGGTTATGTTACGTTTAAGTACGATGTCAAGTTACGAGAGTTCATATTGAAATCAGTGAAATCAGTGAAATTAAATTCAGGAAAATAATATAAAGCAATAGATCAAATGTCGCTAAATGTCAAAATATAAATAAAATTACAGCAAAAAACAATTGCAATAAAATAAAAAATACGATTATGTCAAAACATCTAAAATAAAAAAAAACTAAATACTGAAAAACAGCAGTAGCTTAAAATTTTAAAATCACAAAGGATTCTTTAAAATGTCATACCCAGAAATTCATTATATAGAATAAAATGCATTACACAATAAAAGGACTTTCAATCGACCACCAAATGTTTCATTATTTTGCTCACTTTTTGGTCAGAATTAACAGTTAAACTAGTCGTATCACACACGTTTTTCGGCAGTCCGAAGACAAATTAAAAAAAAGCACATGTATTTACCTAATTACATTCATTAGCAGTAGCTATTAGGTATGTTTTTCTCATACAAGTTTACACAATTTATTTTTTATTTTTTATACGACGAGGAAGGCAAACGAGCAAGTGCGTCACCTGTTGATAAGTGAACACCACTGCCCATAGACACACGCAACCCCGATTTGCAGATGCGTTGCCAAACTAGAGAGCTAAGATGAAATGTCTCTTGTGCCCGTAATTACACCGGCTGTCTTACTCTCCACACCGGAGGGTCGAGCACGACTTTACGAAAGCTGCGTAACGTTACGGTTATCGTATCGAGATCGAGAAACCTCATACTAAATTTTAGTTCCAAATTCGCTCACGGGCGAGCGCCGTCCCAAACTTCATACAAACTCGACAACGTTTACTATTCGACTAAGCGTTACGCAGCATTCGTAAAGTCGTGCTCGACCCTCAGAACACAACAGTGCAAGCACTGCTGCTTAGCGGCAGGATTAGCGAGTAAGACGGTGGTAGCGATCCGAGGGACCTCGCACAAGGTCCTACCACCCGCACATACGTGAGAGATCCGTTTTATTTTACTACGAACAAACACAGTCATATTAGAATTTGACACTTCAAAGCAAGCGTTCGAGACGTATTTTCTGGTCGTCGATTACACTAGGCGCTCAGTAAGCGCTCTTCCCAACACGACGACATATTTCAGAGTAATGAATTGCTTCCGCCGCTGAAAGGTGGCACCGAAAAGAATGCTAAGTCACTGTACAGCATAAAGTGCGAACAACCTCCAAACGTGACACGAAGCCAATCAACTGTGGCGTTTAGCTAAGTAACTGTATTTTCAATACATTTGCACGAAAAATTCACTTTCGAAGGATGTATACATGGCTCGTAAGTTCAATTTGCCGCACTAGTGCTATCTCTTTTCAGTTTTTAGGGTTCCGTACCTCAAAAGGAAAAAACGGAACCCCTGTAAGATCACTTTGTTGTCCGTCCGTCTGTCTGTCTGTCTGTCTGTCAAGACCCTTTTTCTCTGGAACGCGTGGAGCAATCAAAAGATACAGTCATTAAAAAGGCCATTTACATACAAAGCACCGGGGAAGAGCGTTAAAATCATTCTACGGTACCCTCGTGCGCAAGTCCAACTCGCACTTGGATGGTTTTTTTTATTATTTGAAGGAAGACCTACGAAAGGAAAGAAGGACTACGGATTAGTCCAAAACATGTCCGGAGACGAGCTGTTGGTAAGCCTCCAACAAGCTGGAGTGACGACTTAGTAAGAATCGCGGGACCACGGTGGATGCGGAAAGCACAAGACCGGTCTGAGTGGAGAGCCTTGGGGGAGGCCACCGCCCAGCAGTGGACGTCTTTCGGCTGACATGATGATGGTGAGTTCAAACTATACTTGACTGATATGAGTGGTCTGTTTATTTCACTACGATTCTATCTCACCGTATAGTTTCATGTTGTAATTTTTACCTTTGGGAGGCGTGCGCGGAGCCGAAGCCAACGCGTAGAGGCCCTTTTGACAATTTAATGAAGAGTGAGGGTTACATCGAGCGGACGCTGTCCCTGACAGGACCCGCCAGGTGTAGGGACTATTGTAAATCGATGGGACCTAAAGTGTAATGGACTATGGGGAGGAATCATGGGCTAATTACTGGGCTATTGATTGAGACCACCGGACGTCTACCGAATTAAAATGTCTCAATCGAAAATGGTATTGGTAATTGTTATTATTATTAATTACTATCTTCATGTTATCCACAAAGATAGAACAGTAAAAAAGTGGACAAACTTTACCTACTCAGGAACATATTGTAACTCACAGCCATTTTGTCCCTAGTGACTCGTTATGCGCAGTACAGTATCGCGTTAAGAAGCTACCCCGAGATAGTTTCGTGAGGTAACACACCGCAGAGTTCGTTTTTAGGGTTCCGTACCCAAAGAGACTTGGCTGGTTTTTATTTCTTGTAAATGTAGGCCAGAGAAATACATTCTCGAACTGGGGTTCGAACCCAGGACCTCCACCATATCGTAATCTCACGGTAGTTTCACGTTAAAAATCAAAAAGGTATCTTAAATACCAGATTTTTTTCCGTTCTGGATTAAAAAGAAAGTGATACCTACATCACGTTTTGTTAGCCGTGGTTGTGGCGTGACCACGCGAGGCGTACCCGACTATCGTGTTTGAACCCATTCTAACATACACTAATGATTTGTGTCGAGCGCTTTATCAAAATGTCTAATTACTTGGTGCGCGACACGCCTTTGTTTCCAACAGAGATTTAAAAAAAAACTGTTTTTAAATCACAGATTTTTTTCATCATTCTTATTTACCGACTGCACTGTCACGCACGACCCAGTGTTTTGAACCATCGCTCATCAAGCAGAGGGTTGTGGTTTCGAGCTTCGGCTCGCACCTCAAAGGGTCGAGCACGACTTTTCGAAACCTGCGTCACGTAAAATCGAATAGTAAACGTTGTCCAGTTTGTATGACGTTTGGAACAGCGCCCGCCCGTGAGCGTATTTGGAACTAAAATTTAGTGTGAGGTGTCTCGATCTCGATACGATAACCGTAAAGTTACGCAGCATTCGTAAAGTTTAGTCTAGTTTACTTCTGAATTACTATGGGCACATGAGCAGCGCCACTAGTGGCACGTATCGACAACAAAATTCGACACCTATAACGTAAACCCGACCGAGACGTATTTTCGGCCGTTGATTACACTAGACGGTCAGAGCGCCTAGTATATTCGAAGACCAAAAAATACGTCTCGATCGCGTTCGCGTTAACGTGTGTCCAATACTTTGAGTATCGACTGCTAGACGTACCTACTACCGATTTGCCCATAGTAAGTGAGACGTTTTTTTGTGAAAAATGTTAAATGAAGGCTCTGGACTGTTTTCCAAATTAATGCACAGAACCATACCTATTTGAAAAAAAAAAGACCTTGAGAAGAAAACTGAAACTATTGCGACCGAAACCTGCACGGAGCTGAGAAATAATGTGAATTAAATGTGAAAATGTGAATTTCGCGATACATGCACTGGATCCGTGTGGAAACAGCTCTAAACTAAGAGAAAACGTGGACAAAAGTTTTCGTGGAAATTCAAATTCAAATCGTAATTCTAATTTGGCCTTCTTGAATAATAAAAGCGCTCAGCCCGTTTTGCTTTATTGTTTTCAAATATTGGTATCAAAATAACCGCCTAAACGATGATCGTTCATGAATAATTCGAAACATTTATTGATCTTAATACGCAATCACAGAATAAATAAAGTCTTCCGATTATAAAGGAGTCGTGATAAAATACGCACACTAAATTGCAGGGCATCTTTAAAGTAGAAAGGGCACTAAATTTTTCGCTATGTTCAAGCTTAATTTCCCTGTTATGCTCAAAATACGATGTTTACTTATTGTAACCAAAAGTTTTTACGCGATTTCAAGCTTAAGTTTAGTGTGCAATGTTACATTGCTAAACTAAAGTGTCATTCTATGGAACTTGCTAACTATGTAAACAAACCACCATAGTAAATTCATCATTCAGTGACAATTTCAGTACGGCGCGGCGGATTTTGAGATTACTTGACCAAAAAAAAATTTTCAAGCCATTCAATTCAGTCATGTAAGATAAGACCTTCTAGTACAGTTTTAATAAGTAACGCGTTAATAAGCTGCGTTAGATCAGACACGATTTCACGGCTTCTGATTAGTCGGTGATGCTGTGACGCACTGGAACGAAGTAGTGCAACTATTGATTGGACGAAGCTAGTTTACTCGCGTTAACAAGCTGCGTTAGATCGGACGTGATTTCGCGGCTTCTGATTGCTCGGTGATACTGCGACACACCATGCTCAGTGGAACGCAGTGCAACTATTGGTCGGACGAAACGAGTATACTCGCGTTAACAAGCTGCGTTAGATCTGACGTGATTTCGCGGCTTCTGATCAGCGTTGCTGTGACGCTCCCTGCTCAGTGGAACGCATATTGGTCGGACGAAGCGAGTTTTTTCACGTTAACAAGCTGCGTTTTTTTATAGCAGCTCGGCAAAGTGACTACATGTTGCCTGATGGTTAGCACACAATGCAGTCCAGAAAACAATGTTGACGGAAGTGGGACATAATATCTCCCCGTCCGTCAGCACCGTCATGCCGGCTGAAGGAACCGATGTTGTACGAGGGAGGGAACACCCAAGCTGGGAGGTCATTCCACATTTTGGCAGTTCTACTTAGACATTTCTAACCAAAAAGTTCGGTAGTACATTTACTACCGAACTTTTTGGTTCGGGATCCGAATGGCTGGATCGTGTGGTGATGACGTCGGAGGCCAGCGCGGGTGGTCTTGTAAAGGAAAGGAGAGGGAGGGATGAGTTGGAATAGCTCTTCAGAGCATTCCCCGTAGTTAGTTAGATCGGACGTGATTTCGCGGCTTCAGATTGGCCGGTGATGCTGCGACGCACCATGCTCAGTGGTACGCAGTGCAACTATTGGTCGGACGAAACGAGTTTACTCGCGTTAACAAGCTGCGTTAGATCGGACGTGATTCCGCGCACGCCACCTGATTTATTTGTGTTAAGGTGGAACTTCATTCCGCCGACCTATTTTAGATTGCTTATTGCGCGTTTACTTTTTGTTGACTTTACACGACTTTTTCATGTTAATATTATTAGAATTAGCACACACCTGGTTGCAGTGTAGGATTTTTACAAAAATTGGGAATATTTTCAATCTTAGTAAAAAAAACTGCGGCTAAACAGACATCGTAGATTTCGTCGCAGTATTTAATTTTTTTAATGAAAAACAGCAACTATTGGTTTATTTTTAGGGTTCCGCACCTCAAAAGGAAAAACGGAACTCTTATAGGATACCTTTTTTGTCTGTCTGCCTGTCTGTTCGTCGGTTTGTCTGTCTGTCTGTCAACACTTTTTATACCTCTCTGAGTTCAGCGTTTATTTTGGGCATAAAGCCAAGTCCCTCATGCAAAACTGTACAGGGACGAGGGACGAAAATTACAAATCTGTTTTGGCGCTGACTGTACAACGTAACCTCTAATTGCAATAATCTTGACCTTTACATACAAAAATCTAACATTACAACACACGGGCTTTACCTGTACCCTTTTACCACTCGTAATTGATGAAAAGAGTAATGAGAATACAACCCGTGTATTCAATTTCCCGACCTCCTCTGCTATAAATTATAAATAACGAAAAAAGTTGTACAATACCTATATTTGGCTCGCTGCACGAGTTTTGGGGGTAAATTTTAATCACACAAAAATGAATTTACGACGTCCACCGATATCGATTTGTTTGCTAATAACTCAAGTTACTTTTGTGTGGAAACTCATTGATGTATGAAATTGTAAAGTTTTTAATAATTACGATAAAGTTGAGTCTGTTTTGGCAGTTTGGGTGTTCGTTTGATGCCCCTTTAGGGATCAGCTTCTAAACAAATAGGTATCAGGTTAATGTTATTATGATTCGTAAAGGAAAACACTGTTTTCCGCGCGTCGGAAGCATCGAAAAACAAGTTATGACGTGGGCGGTTCAACCTCAGAAGTAGCTGAACACTTTAAAACCTTTTCATTTTCTCTAATGTGACACATTTCAAACGTCACAGTACAGTTGGTTATTGCGACAGAGTATTAAAGTGTTCGGCTACTTTTGTGGATGACGTATTATGTAGAGTTGCGTACATTACTTTATCTACACACATAATTACCTATTATAAAGTACTTACTCTAAGATCGAGTATAGAATGCATAATAAACCTGTCGCGAATTGGGGTGTTTTTTTTACAATCATAGACAAACATAGCGAGTTGACGTTTTGTATGAACAATTTTTTTTTATTGAGGCTTATTTTCAAATTGTATTGGTTTTTGAAGACGAATATTGATTATCCCAATGATGGCCATTTACCTACGGTTTCTGAACGCATAAAAGAGGACTTCTGATTGTGTGTTGGTGTGTGTGTTGATAAAATTAGTAAATAATTCACTCTTACCAATCTATTCGAATAAGCCATATCTCGCACCGAAAGTTATATTAAAAAGCTCAAAGTGATTTAACTTGTACTGAATGACCCGATATTAATTTCGCAAGCTGGAGTACTAATAATTGCGTATTGTTTAAACCGTTTGTTAATTGAATGCGAAACAACTTTTAATTTATGGCCCTTAGTTATTTAAGTTTAGTTACAGACTAATTGAATGCTATGGAAAGATAAAATTGAGTACCTGAAAATTTGGAGGTATTTAATTTTATAAGACATTTCACACAGTTCTCTTTTAACCCCCGACGAAAACGAGGGGTGTTATAAGTTTGACCTGTATAGCTCCCAAACGGATAAACCGATTTCAATGTGGTTTTTTCAATCGAAAACTACTTTAATCGAGATGGTTCTTACCTAAGTTTCATTAAAATCGGCTAACCGAAACCGGCGTTTTTGAAATATTGAACTTTGAAATGACAATGTCGGGGGTTTTCAACTTTTCTAAGTAGGTTAGGTTATTAAGTATACATATAATACTCGGACTAAGAGAACACTGCTCTTCCACATCATGTCACAGACAACTAAACCTAGGATTAGTTGTCTGTGACATGATGTAACTTAGACTAAGCTTAGGGTGTATTTCCCGCGCTCACTACTCTATGGGTTGCGTTCTGTGGCCGCGATTAGAGGCTTTATGTGCGTCCGACCTCTTCTTCTCAGCATGTATTTGTCCACTGTTGGACATATGTCTCTTGATGGGCTCTCCAATCCTGCTGGCTAAATGTTTTCCGGGTCCTGGTCGGCCCGGCAGCCCTCTTAATATCGTCCGACCACCGGGCGGGGGGTCGGCCCACGCTACCTATTCTTGGTCTCCAATGCCTCTTCAATGGTCTCTTTGGCTCCATCTACCATCATCTCTACGACACACATGCCCTGCCCATTGCCATTTAAGCCTCGCAGCCTTGATCCCGCGACATCGGTAACTTGAGTGCGTTGCTAAATGTCTACGTTCCTAATTTTGTCACGCAGAGATATTCCGAGCATTGAGCGTTCCATTGCTCGTTGGGCCACTCTCAGGCGATTAATTGTGCCAGCAGTCAATGTCCACGTTTCGCAAGCATATGTCAAGACGGGGAGAACACATTGTCGGCCGCCCTAAGAAAGCCAAATAAACAAAAGTCACTTCAAGTTATGACTCTACCAGGGGAAAGTTATTAAAAACTAAATCATTTAATTTGCTTGTAAACTGATCGCACCGGTGCAGTGACAAATGGCGCGCCCCGAATGGCGTGAATATTATGAAACATTATAAGACACTATTTTCTCGAGAGCCTGCGCGCGACGTGCAACGAATATTGTCGCGGGAGCGTTTGTTAATGGGAAGCCATTTTGTTTTATTTTTTTAGTTAGTTTTCACTTCATGGTACATTTTTTTTACTTTAATTATCTGCTTACTGTTAATATTAGGTAATTTAAGACTGGGAAGTTTAAAATTCATGCTGTAAAAGTAAGAAAAAAATTATTTTTCTCCATCTTCGTTATTATTAAAATATCACCATTCTTACTTAAATAAATATTTCTAAGTAGCGACTGGTTGAAAACTGGCAGTTAACCAGGTGATTTGTTATCAGCCATTGTCATTTTTAAAATAAAAAAAAAGTCAAAAGGTAACTAAATGTCGTCTTATTCGTTCATAAAATAAAAACTTAAATGAACGAAAATATGTTTTTCAACGACACAATGTCTATTACTTTAAACTTTTAACATGAAACTATCGTGAGACTCAGTCTTAGTAAAATAAACGGATTACTAACGTACATATTATATAAGTCGAGTTTAGCACGACATGTTTCGTAATAATTCTGTAGGTAGTCATTCTCTTAGGAGCGCACGACTCGTGTCAGAAACATGTCTGGCTAAACTCCACTTACATAATACTAGAGAGGTCTGTTTATTTCACTACTTTAAGCTATTTGGAAGTTCACCAAAATACCTTTTTTTTTCTTGCGATGTCATCCAAGTTACTACCCACCCTTAAACAGACATAATTTAAAGCGCAAAGAATGTCGTTATTATTAGTTGCGGCAATTATCTTCACGGCTTGAAAGAGGGGGCGACAGATGTCTCAGCTATTACCACTATATTGAGGTATTACCAGATTTTCGAAGGTACAGGGTTGGTCTTGAATGACACGTATTAGAGCATTAAATATACGATTATTATTTAATCATCAACAAACTTAAGTGTGAACTAAAAACAATTACTTTGCTCACCCGCGACCGCGAATAGTTATATCTGTGCGGCAAATGTATGTTTCCATGCAACACTTCCGCCTCCACTGCTACACGAATCAACACATGCCACACAGACCCAACTATCACCACCACCACTAAACTAAGCGCTGACGCGTTTCGGCACTCTACACGAGGCCATTAACGAAGCACAACAACAACCGCTCAACATTCCACCACTTCCACCGGAGGTGTTGCATGGAAACATACATTTGCCGCACAGATATAACTATTTGTCACTTGTGGTCGCGGGTGAGCAAAGTAATTGTTTTTAGTTCATTAACATGGACCTCCGCAAAGTAACGCCCGATTCAATAAAACTTAAGAGTTACACTCTTCTCGGTGGAGTTTCTTTCAATCATCTCTCCTAGAAGCCAGTTCCTTGACCTCCTGATACGACACGACACCGGCCTTCTCCTTTATCTGGTCCATGTAGCTTCGCCTAGGTCGACGTCTTCCTCTCTTTCCATTATTATGACTACTATAATTATTGTGCACAGAAACAAGAATACAGAGAAAATCTGAAAAATACGACTAACATCCCGGTGTTAGTCGTATTTTTCAGGTTTTCTCTCTATTCTTGTTTCCATCCCCATCCCTGGATTGAACTCGGGTCCTTGACATTCGTGTCACGTGGTTATACCTTTACATTAACGTTAGTACCAGTGGCGTGCATGGAGTTTTTAGCCAGGGTAGGCAGAGAATTTCGAGTAGATCTATGTATGATATTCAGTAGTGAATACTCATTGGATGCCCAAAGTTAAAAAAAAGAAAAATAAAACAGGAAAAAAAAGTAAAAAGTTTCACATTTTTGCCCGGATTCGATCCCGGGTACCCGTGCGTCATAGACCTACTGAGTCTTGTTAAGCCAAACGCTATTGGATTTTTTAGTCCAAATTAGTGAACGCTTTATGTAATCAAAAGCAGTGCTTTCTTGTCGCGACCGTAAGATTTGATTTGATTGGTTGATTTTCGTACATGTGTGAGTGAGGTGCGGTGGGCCTATTCGTACATAGCTTACGGTGGAGCGCGATGTCATAAGAGTGTGCGTGTCGGGCAAGCACTCGGCATGCTGTGCCCTAAGCACGACTTGTCGAATCCTGCGTCACGTAAAATCGAATAGTAAACTATAACGAGTTTGTATGACGTTTGGAACAGCGCCCGCCCGTGAGCGTATTTGCAACTAAAATTTAGTATGAGATTTCTCTATCTCGATACGATTACCGTAACGTAACGCAGGATTCGACAAGTCGTGCTCAGGGCACTGCTTTTTCGTAGAAACATGTCGCGTTCGCGCGGATTGAAACGGATTTAAGCGTGGATTTGTTATATTTTGTTTTTATGAAAATATTTAAATGAACGAATAATGATATTTAAGTCAAGTATTATTACATGAAAAATATGTAAGTATATGTATATTATAATGTTGATTATATTGATTTAGAAGGCAAGCAGTGCTTTTTTGCTTCATAGGAATGCACGCCACTGGTTAGTACATAGGTACTCACTTACCTAGGTCTGGTACTATTAGTGCAATTTTTATTGTTTTCTGTGTTTCCTTGTTTCAGTGAGTATTCGGGAAAACCTTGAAATTAATAAAAAAAAATACAAAATTATACTGTATAAGAATCAAAAAATCCCTAGCCTTCCCCAGGTGCCCAGCAGTGGGACATTAGGACAGAATTAAAAACAAACAGTTTTGGGCATTTTCACTTGCGTTTAAAGAGACATAATTTTAAATTGAAATCGCAAAGAATGTCATAGTTATTAGTCTCAGCGATTATCTTCACGGCGTGCACTGAATAGGGTGCAGAAGGCAACAGATGTCTTAGCCATTAGCAGTATTGTAGTATTATCGGGATTTGAGGATGGAGGGCGTGGAGGCCATAATTATACTACTCAAAAGAAAAAAGGGGCTATTGAGTATTTTGATCGCTACAGTACGCTACAGTTCGCGAGGGCAAACAACCTACGAGTATCTTGTTAAACTTTTTTAGGTAATTTCAAGACAGGACCGTCAAACAACGCATTGATATGGGAAGATGATGATAAACTAAATTATTCGTCGCGCGAGCAACGCCGTGTACGGTTCACTGCTGCGAAGTCGTGCGCTCCAAGAGAAAGGACTGCGAATTATTCTGAAACATGACCGTTTAAATTCAAAATTCAAAATTTTATTCAGCAAGTAGGCAGTTGAATGCTCTTTTACACGTCATTTTTTTTTAGTCTACCAGCGCTTTCGGAAAGACCATGATTGCCAAAAAGAATGCGCCGCAAGAAACTTGGCACAAAGTCGTTTTTTTTCTAAAAACAAGTTACATTAGCTCTTACAATAGGTACGTAATCACAGATAAATTACACAAATAAACCTCACTCTATCATTAAAAAATAAAGAGAGAAAAAAAATAGTTATAAATTTCACAGTAAGACTATAAACTCAAGTTATCTAAGTACATCCGACAAACAGCATAATAAATAATTTTGCTTCTTATCATGAATAAATTTACACGTACACGCGTCTTATAAAACTTAGTTAGTATAAGCAATCGGTCTAACTCTCAACACAATAAATTCTTCAATAACTAGATATAAACTAACTCCCAAACTTGATACATCAGTTGTTGGAACAACAATACAACTCCAATCCTGTCTCGGATAACAATCGATGACTTAAGGGACAGGCGTCAGCATTAATTTGTTCTTTGGTGAAGTAAAACTTAACATCTGCATTGCATTAGGCTTGAGTCGGTCAGGAACTAAGAACTACTGTTAGGAACGAATTCCCTGTGAACTAAATCCTTTCGCACGATTTGAATCGGTCTTCGCTCCTTTAGTTCAGTAGGTAGAGGAGTGGAGTGGATGAATGGCTTGAGCGGAACGGAGCGAGTGAGAGTGACCGAGCAGGGCAACGCAGCACTGCCGCGGTGCGAGCGAGATAAATAGCGCTCGTTCAAAGTGTCTCTAGAGCAAGTGGGAGTGAGATGAACAACTATCGTTTCGTTCCGTGTCCTTCACAGATCAAAACAGTTCTAACTCGTTCACTGAACTACTGAACTAAAGGAACTAAAAGACTGAACTAGTTTCTTTCACCGATTGAACGAGATCGGAGCGCTCCCTTTAAAGACCGAGCAGGCACAACTCTACATTGCATGCTGCTGCGAAGCTATTAAATGGTGTGTGAAGTTGCTAATACGCAGTGGGTCCAAGCTATTCCGAGAGGTCTGTGCCCAGCATTGGGACGTAAAAATGGCTGGTGATGATTCAATTGTTGGGTATACCTACACTTAGTAGCAATAATTTTTCGTCCCATTATTCCTATAATGTAATAAATATTTTTATATCGATGTTATATTGATGATTTAGTTAGTGTTTTTAGAAAAAAAAATGCTTTCTTGGCAATCGTAGTCTTTTTAGCCGACTACGTACCTACACTGCATAAAGTTACGATTTCGAGTGATTTTGTTTCTGATATCAAGATTTAGATTTAGAAGAAAAGCGCAGTGGTGACTGACTATTTACAATCAGGTAGCCCGCTTGCTGTTTTGCCTTCCTTTTCCTTTATAAAAATCCAGTAAGAGGGAGTCAGACTCGCGCACCGAGGGATCCGAGCCACCATCAATAAATATTATAGGTATGTGTAGCATACTGGTTCCGAAAATGAAATAAAACTCCACTTTTTGGCAAAAATCGAGAGAGTTCGCGTGGCACGTGTATGGGAATGAGAGCAACTACTTGAGAATTAAAAAATAGATTTAAGGTAAATTCAAGTCAACACGAGCGATGCGAGCGCCCTCCGACAGATTTATTTGGCAACAATAAAGTTACACTAATTTCGTAACAGATGGCGTTACTAGGTACTATTTTAACATGCAAAACTAAAATTATTTTCTTAATTAGAAGTAGATACTACTTAATGTGAATACAAAATTAATACGCGTCGTCTACATTCTCCCCCTTTAGTGCTAGTAAAGCACTACTAATCAACTGGGGTTAGTAAGGCGACGCGTGTGACAGGTCTTCGTAACAGTCCTAAGCGTGTGCGCACGTCTACCACCCGCGTGCGGCCGTCACGTCCAGCGTGCGCTGCGCTCACTACCCCGTGTCGCCAGGACCCCCGTTCTAAATTGGGATCGACAAGTACCACGTAATCACCTACTTGTAAAGACCGCGATTCTTTGCTCCACTTCTGTCTAGGCAAGAGCGTAGGTAAATACTCTTTTGTCCACCTTACCCAGAACATATCGGTGAGTCGCTGAGCTACGCGCCATCTCTTGCGGAGACAAAGATCGGAATTGTCGTACTTACCGAAGAGGGGTCCCGTTGACGAACTGCCAATGATAAAATGGTTCGGGGTGAGAGCTTCTGGATAGCTCGGATCAGTCGAGACGTGTGTAATGGGACGGCTGTTCACTAAAGCCTCCACCTCAGTCATCAGTGTGGACAGGGTCTCCGGGTGCGGTGCGCGCTCCTTCAGTATAACCTTCAGGGCTGTTTTTTCCGTACGGACCATTCTCTCCCACGCCCCACCCATTTCTGGAGCTCCTGGAGGTATAAAACGCCACTCTATGCCGCGCACAGACCCATCTTCACGCAATCTGTCAGCGTTCAGCTGGCTCAGGCTCTTCTTAAGTTCGGTGTCGGCTCCACGGAGGTTTGTTCCGTTGTCAGAATAAATAACGGTGGGCGTGCCTCGACGGGCCGCCATCCGTCTCAGACCCATTATAGCCGAGTCAGTGCTAAGCGATTCAGTTAGCTCAATGTGGATGGCACGCACGGTGAGGCATGTAAACAGCATTCCGTATCTTTTCTGTCTTCCTCGACCGATAGTGGTTTCCATTGGGCCAAAAAAATCTAGTCCGGTAAATGAAAATGGACGACGATTGTGCTGCAGACGTGCAGCAGGCAGATCACCCATGCGCTGCGCGCGCGGCGCCGCACGGCGGTGGCGGCACACCTGACAGCGCGCCGCGACGCCGCGCACTGTAGGCCGCAGGTTGACAATCCAAAATTGTTGTCGGAGCTCGTTGACGACGTGTTCGTGCGCTATGTGCATAGCGCGTCTATGGTAGTGCTCGACCAGCAAACGAGTAGTTTTATGTTTGCCGTCTAGTATAAGGGGTCGTATGGTTGCACGTTCGATGCCTTCAACGTTATCTATGCGGCCACCAACACGAAGAACACCATGCGCATCCAAGTACGGTGTTAATTTAAGTAGACGGCTATTCAATGGCAGCGGTTTGCCAGTAGCGCAACAAGCGATTTCTGTAGCAAAGGTATCAGTTTGACATTTTTTAAATATATTTATTTCAGCAATATTCATCATTTCTGTGTTTAGAACCATTTCCTTTGTTTCCTCTTTGTTTTTGTCTTTGATTTTCAGCTTCAATTTTCTGACGTAATATACTACTCTTGCAGCAGTTCGTACGAGTCTAATCCAACTAGAGAATCTTTCTTCGTCAGGTACAGGTAAGTATTTATTTTCTGTTGTTATTAAATTAATATTCCTTTCTTCACAGGTAGCCTCTTCAACCATTTTAGCGCATTTTAAGTCCCTCGGCCAGTGGTCCTCTGGCTGGCGAAGGAATGCGGGACCCTCATCAGAAGACGACGACGCGGACGTGGAAGGGTAGCACGGCGACCAGGCGGCGGCGCGGAGGAGCCATCGCGGGATGCGCAGCGACTCCAGCTGCTTCAACTCGACGAGCCACGAAACCCAGCGCGAGTGCTCCTCGGGTCGGATGCGGCACTTCCAATCGACGCCACTTCGATGTACGTCTTGAAATAAAATTTTACTTTTTATTGTAAAGGGCGATAGGAAACCGTGTACGTCGTAAATAGACATAATTATACTAAGCATTTTTGCTTTTGTCGGTGCTACGCTACCGTTTAAAATTTCAGGTGGAATGCGATCGACTGACACCTTAATACTAAATGTGTCGTCATCGGGATGCCACATCCACCCGAGAGTGCGCTCAGTCAAGTTCGTAGCTCCGTCCTTAAATAAAACAGCTGATTGCGCGAGCGCGTCAGCGGGAATCGCTTGCAGAACCTGTTTACTATTGCTAGACCATCCACGAATCTCGAAGCCGCCCTGTTTATGCACAAACGTTATGTCCTTAATTAATTGAATGGCATTTTGTTCACTACTTGTCGAATAATAGCAATCGTCCATGTAATGGGAATTAATTATGACTTGAACGGCTTCGGGATAGTGGTCTTCGTATTTAAGCGCATTTTTATTTTTTATATATTGCGCAATAAACGGAGAGCAAGTGGCGCCGAAAATTAAACTTTGCATAACATATGTTTTAATGGGAGCGTTAGCGGACTCTTGCCATAAAAATCGAAAGACATGTTGATCTTCAGGCCGAATTTTGATACGCAAAAACATGTCCTTTATGTCACCTATAATAACAAATTCATTTTCGCGGAATCTCAACATGATACCTAAAAGTGAATTGTATAAATCAGGCCCCGTCAATAGGTAATCGTTAAGACAGGTGTTGTTTACTTTCGATGCCGCATCGAAAACTAATCTCAATTTACCCGGTTTGTTCGGGTTTTGCACTCCAAAATGAGCAATGAACCATACGGGCTTGACTGAGGGTTCATTATCGTGCAACTCTCGAGCGTAACCTTCCGTTAGCAACTTGTTTATTTCTACTCCGTACCTATGGGCGTACGCGCTGTCTTTCTCGAACTTATGTATTAATGACTGCATCCGAAATAGCGCATTTTTATAAGTATCGGGCATTGTAATATGGTCGTCTTTAAATGGCAAGCCTACTTCCCATCGGTTGCCTATTTGCCGGGCTGTGTCGTCTAAAATTTGTACAGCGCGCAAATGTGCCGAATTCTCACGGCTTACGGTTGAAATTCCTGTGGAGTCTAAACTAAAGGAATGCTTAATAAGCTCGTTAAGTGCATTGATATCTTGCGATGTACTGTCGATCCCATTATTAGAATGAGCGAGATGGCATACATGGTGACTTACCTGGGACGCGGAGGAGTGAGCGCGACCACAGTAGCCGTGGATGGACCAGCCCAGGTGATAGCGGGTTGCATACGGTGAGTTCTTGTTGCCATGAATGACTTCCAGTGGAGCAATAACAAAATAATTATCCTCACCTATAAGTATACGCGGCACAACACGTTTATTACAAACGACATTTTTAATTTTAGACAAATTTGTACAGGAAATTTTGTTTACAATCGATAAGTTCTGCGCAGGCAAATGTAATTTTGTAACCTTTCGTAAATTAATATCAAAAACGATACCGTCTTGTCCAGAAATATTAGCCCGCACCCGTGGCGCGTCCGACTGAAACACTTCTAGACCGAAAGCATCAATAAACTTTATGTCACTTGCACTTTCACTTTTGAGGCCCAATTGGTCCGCTAAGTCCGAGTCTATTATGGATACCGACGCGGCATCGTCAAGCAGCGCGTATGTTTGCACTTCTCCACCGGGTCCGCGTAGCTTAACTTCCACCACTTTGAGCATAACATCACCTTCGGGTGCCGGCATGAAGTCATCGGGTGCCGCGACGTGTGCTACCGTAGCATCGGCCGGAGCGCGCGGCGGCGGCGCGGGCGGCGAGTGGAGGAGCGCCGGCGGAGCGCGCGGATCGGCTGGCGCGTGCGGCGGGCTCGGCTCGCTCGCGCTTGCCTCTTCTGCTGGCACGACAGTTATTGGCTTCTTCCAGTGTAGTAAGCGATGATGTAACAAGCCACAACTGTCGACGTCGCACACAGGCGCAGTGCATGTTTCTATGTTATGACGCGCAATAAGGCATACGAAACAGAGTTTTTGAGATTTTATAAACTTCCACTTATCTCTGCGCATCGCGCGTTTAAAAACACGGCAATCGGGTAGGGTGTGCGAGTCTTTATTACAAAATTTACACATTTGTGTATCAGTGTGCATAGTGGTGAATATAGGACGTGAATAGCGATTTTTATCATCTGGTCGTTTGGCTGGCGGCTCGGTCAGTACAGGCTTTTTGTATTCACGAGGCGGGGTAGCTCCAGCAACTGTAATCATTTCAGCTTCTCGCTTCAAAAATTGTGCCAACAGCTCCAGCTTAGATTCGCCAGCTCGAAGCTTATCATAAGCAAAGTCGGTCCATTTACCTAACAAGGTGCTCGGCAGCTTAGAGGCAACAGCTGACGCGAGCTCTGGGTTGCGTAAATGGTCATTTTGTTTAAGTGCATTAATAATTGCTATGCAATTGCTTACCTTCATAGCGAAGTTTATCAAATCTTGTTGATAAAAAGTAGGTAATGGTGGCAACTTACGCAGCTGTGATGTAATATTAAGTATTATAAATTCCGATCGTCCAAATTTGAGTTCGAGTGATTCCATCACGGCTGCGGGCGAAGTGTTACCTATCAGAAGGTCTGTGACTGCTTCTTTGGCCTCTCCTTTAAGTGCTCGTCGTAGTCTGGAAAGGTTCTCGTGGTCTGTAAAATTACAGGTGGACGACGACTCGTCGTATGCATTTTTAAAGTGTAGCCACTCGATACAATCACCACTGAACACAGGAAGGTCTCTGGGAATGGCGAGGCGGCTGAGCAAACGATCTTCGCGTCTCGATGAGGATTGTTCCATCATGTCCTTTAAAGTATTAGCCAGCTGCAGAATGCTGTGGGCGGTGTCCGTGTGCTGGTGCTGTGCCGGCGGTGGGGCTGCACGGTCGGCGGCAGGCGCGACCGGCTCCGGTTGCACAGGCGTAGGCGGGCGGTGCTCATGTACATCCTGATGCTGTTCTTGATTCAGCCAGTCTGATACTCGATCAGGAACATCGTCGTGGCGGTCGTAGACGTTGATGGATTCTACTGGACCTTGTGAGTCTACTTCCTCGTCCTCTAAGTCGACTTGTGCTAGATCAGCTTCAAGACGCTTGTCTATCAACTCCATCTGAATGCGGGCCTTAGCTTCGGCTGCTTTTAATTCCAGCTGCTTGCGTCTTGCCAGCGAAGATGCCGTCGATCTTTTAGATTTGATGCTACCGACGGCAGAAGGCGGAGGTAAGACTTTAGGTTGAACTGGTGGTTGCACGGCTAATGGAATTAATGGCGGAACACTCTCTTCTTGCTTTATTTTAGATAGGTCTGACTCTGATTTAGTCACGGTTTGATTAGCTAATTCGCGAGCGCGTTGCCGAGTCAGAACCATTTTCGGGGGTGTATTAAACATTTAGCATTAAATTGGCACTAGTAATTATTATCCGGTTCGTAGGAACAGCTTATTGTAGCATACTGGTTCCGAAAATGAAATAAAACTCCACTTTTTGGCAAAAATCGAGAGAGTTCGCGTGGCACGTGTATGGGAATGAAAGCAACTACTTGAGAATTAAAAAATAGATTTAAGGTAAATTCAAGTCAACACGAGCGATGCGAGCGCCCTCCGACAGATTTATTTGGCAACAATAAAGTTACACTAATTTCGTAACAGATGGCGTTACTAGGTACTATTTTAACATGCAAAACTAAAATTATTTTCTTAATTAGAAGTAGATACTACTTAATGTGAATACAAAATTAATACGCGTCGTCTACAGTATGTGTGCTACTTCGCGTACAGTCCGTTCAATGTAGGACAGCCGGACAGTCCCATCTATCGACCTATTTATAGTGAAGATTTTTTATTTTTTTATTATTTCTGAAAAACTGCAATACCTACTTATATTTCTCCTGTACTTAATCTTTACAGATTTTTTTTGGCAATTACTTAGACAGTGAAATAGCCTCCAACGCAAAGCTGTCACCTTAGAAAATGACACTTGCAAGTTTGCCTTCCTTACCTATCGTATAAAAAACACTCATAACAGTTTTAAATGATTCGCGGTTAGTTGCATTAGACATAATGAAAACGGGATATTGACCGCGATTACCTTATAGGTTTGATGAGCTCCCGATATTTCGATGCAGTTGCATGCATCATGATCACGGGCAAACTAACGAAACGAGGGTGGACACTAAAGTTGCGCAGATCGGGCTCTGTCTACCTGCATTTTTGCGCGCCGACTGCGCGCACTGCCAGTACTATCGGTCGCGTTCTCACTTGTTACTCGATTTAAGTACACAACACTTACGGTGTCACTACGCGTACCCGAAACTGATTCTGGACAAGTCTTGCATAACGAAAGCACCGGATTCCAGACATTTGACAACTTTTTACCCATCCTCACGGTTAACATTTTTATGTTTCTTAATCTCAACTGCTTCTCTCACCAGTCTTGGTATATAATGGCGTTCTGTCGAAATGATCTTAGGGCTGTGCAACTCAATCCAGTGATTTGTCCCCGTCTCAATGAGTTGATCAAACCTATAAGGTAATCGTGGTCAATATCCCGTTTTTATTATGTCTAATAAAAAACACTTATGCCCGTTTTTAGGGTTCCGTACCCAATTATTAAGGAATACTGGCACCAATTATGGCATTGTGCACCAATTATTTAGCCGCGGGGCATGTTGGACATAGTTATTTCACAAATAGTTTATTATCCTTTAGCTAACGATAATTTTGTTCCATGAGGTTTACTTTTCCTAATTGTTCATACGAGAATAGACGCTATCCCCTTAAGGCTAACACAACTTACCTGAGATTACGGTATAATAGATTACACTCAAGATTACATACAAGATTACAGGAAACGTGATGTCTGAACTCGCGTTACTCGTAAACTGTGGATTAATGTTCATATTAAAGCAGATTAATTTACGGTACGAGCAAATATGGGAAATCGCCGATCAAATTTATAATGCCAGGTATTCGAATTACTATTAATAATACGAAGGCGTTAAGGTTACACACACATATTAGTTGCACAATGGTCCCGATCGATAAAAAAAGTACGGTCGAGGAAATTAATTCCTGACCCACCATGGAACCTTTTCACAGTAAACGTCATAGTGGCATCGCATAGCTTGACAAGGAAAATCGTTATGACGTTTACTATGAAAATGTTCTATGGTGGGTCAGAAATTAATTTCCTCGACTCTACCTAACTATTTCTTCTAGTTAACTTGGGGCGATAGTGAAATAAACGGATAACTCACGTATGTCAGTCGTAGTCCTTCCTCTGGGAGCACACGCTTAACGGCGGTGGCAAAACGCAATCCGGAGAATAGATCTGCAGAAAGGTTTATTTAAATAAACAAATGCAGCACTAATCAGCCAGCAGCATCCAATTAATATTCTCAGACTAGCGTTTTCTCTATCCCGTGGGAATTTCAACAAATCCTCCTTAAAAGGTTTTTTTTTACTTACTTACCTAAATCCATAGTGCTTGTCTAGGTACACATCATAAAATTTCAGCCTTCTAGAGCCAAGGGTTTCGGCTGTGCGTTGTCTGTCAGTCATTCAGTCAGTAACGAAAGGTATTTTATTATGCTCTTTTTGATATCTTGTTATAGTTTAAATTTTTTGAAGTGAGCTCATCCACTTAGCAGCAATCACAATGGCATTGTATCTATACAATGCTATCATCTACCTTTGTTCTCGTAACCGCCAAACAGTTACTTACAAAAAAGGTTGGAACTGCTTTGCCTGAATATTGAAATTTTAACCTTATTCCTTGTTGAGTGGGTTAAAGAGGTCTAAACGCGAGTTTCATATTTTTTATTTTAATACCAGTAGGTACATCCCTGTAGTGGCTAGAGTGGTTATAAAATACACAAGTGTTGAATATGTCATTTTCGTCTTAGATCACTTTAAACCTACTCAAAATGGAATAAGGTTAAAATTTCAATATACAAGCAAAGCAGTTCTAAAAAAATTTGCAAGCAATTTTTTGGCGGTTACGGGAATAAAAGCAGATGATAGCATTGTATAGATACAATGTCATTGTGATTGCTGCTAAGTGGATGAGCTCACTTCAAAAAATTTAAACTATACAATGCTGTGTCTAAAAAAAAAAACAAATTGGCTTATCCAGTGACTGCCAAACAACCAGTCACGCCTAAACATTACAAAAAATGTGACCAAAATTTCTGAACTGAACAAACCGTTTAAGTGCACCAAACTCTTTGAAGTTAACATCGTGATTTCCATAGTAATTACTCATATCATAATTGTTTCCCTATTTTTCACGTTTCGTGTTCAAACTCTGGATAAATGTGGAACAGTTGACAAACTGGACTTCACACGCCACCCCGCAATTAAGAATATTAAACCACAATTCAACATTTTAAAATATTCCTTTTTTTTAGGCCGACTTTTACCTATCCGGGTTTGTCGTAATGGTTTGACAGTAATCTGGACTAAATTGACGTAATATTTGTACCGCCTGTTAACATCGAGATTACATTCTATTTACTGGAACATCTGAATCTGATTCGTTTAATTACAAAAACTCACAATAATAATCAAATACGCAGCAAAGAGAAATCAGACCCACTATACAATGTTTCGTCAAGAGAGTAAAGAATGTTTTCATCATCAACAAGCTTGCGGGTGGTATGGTAGGACCTTGTAATGCAAATCTTGGTGTAAGGGCATATAGGGTCCCAAATATAGCACGAGACACGAAATGTCAAGGGTTCGATTGCCGAGGTTAGCATTTTCTAGTTTTTTTCTCTGTACCTATTCATGTTTCAGTAAGTATTTTAAAAGTATAATACAATGTAACGTTCCTTATACTTGTCCAGACAAAGCTAGTCGCATGCTCAATCCAAGTAATAAAGGTGTGTGCACATGAACCGCGCGTGCCTGTCACCTGAGTCAGGCAATGCACATACAGAAAACAATTACAAATTGCGTCGCGTGACCTCCCACGACCCAACATGCATCCGAATTCCTTGCATTTACGGCCGTAAACAGAAATATGTAAGCAACTATGTTAATAAAGGGGTATAATAGTACATTACTGCAGAGGCCGGGTAAATAGGGATTGCCGCTCAAGTAGGTTATAGACCCAGACTTATACTGTAAGGAACATAACGTCAATATTTCGTTGCACTTTTGAGAAAATATACATACCTCGGCATATAAAGGGATTTCCAGCCTCGTATACCTAGGGGCCATTCATTTATTACGTAGCTAAGACGATTTTTGCCAGATTTTAACTCTCTCCCCCCTCCCCCGTTTAATTTTTATTACGTAAGAATTTAAAGGAAAATAACACACGCTTGGTTTATTTTAATTTTCTCTTTTCGATTGTTTTGTAATTTTTGTTTCATGGAACTTTGGTTTTATTTTAAAGTTGTTGTTTATAATTAAATACCCCTCCGAGCGCGCTTTTTTTAAGTACCACCTTCACTTTGTGCATTTTAGTGATCTTACATATTAAGAACCATCAAGACCCTCCCACCCCCTTGTAAGAAAAAAATAGGACGTGGTTTTCTCCCCCCCTCAAATCATTTTACATAATAATCGAATGGTCCCCTGATACGCTACGCTCGGTGTATATTTATAGTAACTTACAATAACGTTTATTCAAATACATTAATTCACTTGCAATCATCATTGAAGGTACCGAAGATACTTAGGTATAATTATTGTAATGTAAACATTCCCATGGCTACAAAAACCGAATTCAACTAGACGACATTTTTATAGCTGGAAATTCACGAAAGCCTTGCTTTTATTATTCGGTTGTTAATCGTGCTCGTTTTTTTCTTTGTGATTTATTTCGTCCCTTGTAATTACTTAATCGATGGCAAATAGAAATAGCCACGGGGTTCTGAGAAAAGAATTATAAAAGAAATAACATTCATTAGGTTTACCGCAGTACTGCAGTTATTAAGCTTGGTTTCATTTTAAAACTATAAACGGGGCTTAGTCACGGAAACATGTGTTTCATTTATCCCGACTTGCTAATTATTGCCGTTACGTGTGTACCACCCTTTTAACATATGAGAACTTTTTAGTTAAATTAGTTTTTATAAACATTACCTTCAGTTGCAAGTGAAATCACGAGGATTAAATTTATACTAATAAGAATATTATCTGATGCAAAAAACGTTATGTTTTTACCTGACTGCCGCCAGAAAGGAAGTTTGCCTATATCTCTATTTAAGTATAGGTACTTAAAAAAGAACTCACTCAGAAAATAAGTAATTTGTCATACCAAATTAAGGTAAATGTTCTAGTGGCGCTTTTAATCTTAATTCGTACCGATAAAAGGGGACAGTGGCAATTATTATTAACATAGAAGGTGTCAAACTTCGGGACGTGTACCTACCTTATTGCAAAATGGAATAACGCTTTTTAGGCTGTCCGCAGAAATTGGATACGATAAATTTATATTGAGCAAAAATGTTGACCAACAAACCCTAAAAATTAACAACGAACCCAAACGACACAGCTATCAGGAAACAACGCTTATATTGAGGACCTTTTCTAGTCCTTTTTCCAATTGAAAAGGCCCCTAATTGCTCATCAGTCTGTTCGGAAACAATCACCCGGCCCAGTTATGTGTAAACAATCTACACACTCATGTGTAATAGTATTCATAATACAACATAGGAAAGTCGGAAGGTCAACGAACAAAAAACTAAAACTTAAAATATTGATACGTAGAACATACGTATTTGTGAAAGTAACGGAACGGAATGAGAAGAATTTTCGCCAGTCTGTTGACGTGACACGTTGATGCAGGTTTTAAAAAATATTAGTTTAAAAATAATGTCTCATATATCCAACACTAGACACAGTAGATGCTAACGCATTTCGAACTCACTATGAGTTCATTATCAGAACGCCTAGTGTAATCAACGACCAAAAATACGTCACGATAGCGTTCGCGTTTACGTTTGAATTCATCATCAAACTTAAGAGTTACACTCTTCTCGGTGAAGTTTCTTCCAATCATCTTTCCTATAAGCCAGTTCCTTGACCTCCTGATACGACATACGTCTGAATTGCTATGGGCAAATTGACAGCACCTACTGACACTTTAACGCGAAAGCGTTTGCGACGTATTTTTTAACCGCCGATTACGGCTAAGAACACTGAACTAAACCCCTTTGCACCCCGGTTCTTCGTGCTAACGTTGTCATAGGTATTTTAGGCCGCTAAAGAAAATGAATCTTCCATTATTATAATCGCAAATAATTTCACACGTATCCCTTATAAGCTTCGGCAAACTTATAAGCATGCATGGAGTTCTAAAGTAGGTCAAAGTCTATCGGAACTTATTGATAAGGCTGTCGGTAAAGCAGATGGATGTGCCGTGGAAGTGATATATGCCGAATTTGAAGCTGATGAATATTTATCGTTAAACGAGTATATCTACATCAACATACTATTTCTGTACTATCTGTTTGAGAGGCTACGACTGGAAGTGAGACAGTGATTTACTGCCATAGTTTTCGTATTCTATGGTTTAAAATGGCAATGGAAGTAAAAGAGAAGGAGGCCTTATTGTTTAAAAGATGGCATATGCCAAAGCGAAGCCCACGAATGGGTAAAGTTGTGATTGATCGCGTATTTTTAATGTCAACAAGACTCAGCCATTTGCAAAATTATAGCCACTAGCACGCAAGGTAAATGGACCTGGTCTGAAAATAAATAATTGTTATTATTATATTATTAAATGCCCTCATGTTTGACAACTCAATTTAAACAATTGACACCCTGCTGTCAAATTTATTGCTGTGATTTAGGATTGAAGGTGTCAACTACTGGGGTGGTACAAGTACAAAGACATTTGCCTTAAGCAACCAAAGCAAAATGTTACCTAATTCCTCATTCAGTTATGTTTCTTCCTGCAGGCTTACTGTCTAAGTCTCTCGCAATCGCTATCATATTCGCTTTGACAGCTTTTATGGGCTGACAATTGGTATCGAAAACAGATAGCTAGCTGTCAAAATAGTTACATAACTACCCTGTTGGATTACCCTATGATACTAGAACTAGATTGTGTATCATTATCATTAGATTATGTACATGAGTATGTATCTATCTATATAGAACACTTCACTTGAATACTTATATAAGTATGTTTATGCGTACTTACACAGTACTTACAGATAGATGTAACAACGATCTGCTCATAATTTGTGATGGATTAGGGTACAAAATAAAGCTTGGGGACTGATGTTTAATTCTGTGACGTAAATTATTAATACCATAGAATGTAAGACAAGCGTGAAGTCTGAAGGACTGAATGACTGATTTTTTATAAATTGATAAATAGACTGAGTTCAAAGGCAACATTTTCAATAAGTAGTTTACTTTACATAAAGCTCAGTGCCAATTAGGAACTTAACACACACCATTGAATTGCTTTATAGGAAACTACAAGGTTTGTTTACGACATTTCCTTCACAAATGTAATTTCGTACATAAATTCCGAAAAACTCGGAGGTGCGAGCCGGAACTCGAACCCATGACCTTCTGTTTGGGAGGTCAGCCTCTAAGTCAAATCACTAGGTCTACTATGTTATGGTTTTCATTACTTTTTATACATCAAGATAATAATTATCACAAACGATTACTCGCTACATATTTTATTTTATTTTTTAGGTCCAAAATATTAGTCGACTTAGACATTATTTTTAGTATAAAAAAAGGAATAATTACTTTCTTACCGAATTAAGGTAGAACTTTATTAGCTTTGACAGGCTCCTAACTAGTTAATCTGAAATTCGCCAAAGCAATTTGTCATATCAAGTTAGCACAAATATGCCTTGACGTTTTATTTCTTTGTCATTATTTTTCACTAGAACTATGAAAAATACAGACTAATAATTTGTTACAAAGTGATTAAGTATTAGGTAAGTTGTAAAGTAGCCGGTCGGTCCGGATCGCTACCACTATCTCACTCGCTAATCCTGCCACTAAGCAGCAATGCTTGCAGTGGGTCAAGCACGACTTGTCGAATCCTGCGTAACGTTATGGTTATCGTATTGAGATCGAGAAACCTCGGGCGCTGTTCCAAACGTCATACGAACTCGACAACATTTACTCTTAAGATTCGAAAAGTCATGCTCGACCCTCAGTATCTCGAACACGAATATTTGAATCCTACGTAACGTAATCGAGTAGTAACTTTATCGTATCGCCATCGAGAAAATTCATACGTATTAAATTTTTTAACTAAATACCCATCACGGGAGCGTTGTTTCTAACGTCATACAATTTTTCTCGATAACGTTACTACTCGATTACGTAGGATTCAAATATTCGTGATCGGGGCAGTTGTGTTCCGTTATGGGGAGTATTAAGACACAGCCAGCAAAATTGCTGGTAGAAGAGGTATTTCATCTTAGTCCTTTAACGGCCTTTCCCAATATTCAATCCACCGAGGGTTTTCCTTACCAATAGTTACATTTTGAAACATTTTCTACGGGTAATCTGTCAAAATGTAACTGTTGGTAAGGAAAACTATCCGTGGATTGAATATTGGGAACGGCCGTAAGTCGGCAACGTATCTACAATCCTTCTGATACTGCGGATGTCTGTGTCTTATACAGACAGACATAAAAAATATAGATTTTCAGATTTTTCAACCACCTTTTTAATGACTGTATCTTTTGATTGCGTTGACTTGGAAGTTTAAATTTTTCACAGCTTCAAGTTACAGTTAGGCTTAATATCAAATTAATTTCAGCATGCTACCTCCACGCTTTCTAGAGAAAAAGGGTATTAACAGACAGACATACAGACGGATAACAAAGTGATCCCATAAGGGTTCCGTTTTTCCTTTTGTGGTGCGGAATCCTAAAAAGCGAAAAAACTGTGCAAACTGTTTGCACAAAAAGTCAATGGTTTACATAAGTTTTTGAAATCGGATATCGGTAGAAGTGTAATCCATATTTGCATAGCTTTAAAACGAATGCAAGCTCAAATAAAATGTTGGCGCCATTTCAATCCACTGACTTGTTAATGATTGAATGAATGAATGATTGTAGTGTTAAATTTATTTAGATTTTTGAGTGATTTCGGTGCCGTTGCGAATATTATTTATTTCAGACGAAATTTCACTTAATCTCTTTGTCAACATGGGTCGGTGGACTACAATAAAAATAAATATAACAATACATTCTTTTTCTTTGGGCAGTCGTGTAAAAATTAATGATGCCACAGACTGATACACAGAATACACCCATACACAGGTCAAACTTACAACACCCCTGTTTTTGACAGGGCGCAGCGATTTACCTCAAACCATTTTGAAATTATGCATATTTAGAACGATTTCTTACAGTACGGTCACAGTAGGTATTAAAAAAGTTTTTTTTTTACACAGGTTCAAGCCATAATGTCAAATACACGCTGAGACCTGACAAAAACGTGCACTGTACTCCCTCATAATTACGTACCCACGGCTCAATTGCAGTAAAAATTTAATGTTTTATTCATACCACTTAAAATTTGAGCGCAATAAAAATCTATCTTGATTTATCGCTGGGGCTGAATGGTATGGCCGTGTCGCGGATTATGTTAATGAATATGGTAGTTTAAAGTGGTACGTTTTATGGTCATTAAGATAGGTACGATAGAGTGACGTTTCGAGGCATGAGTCATGTTTTTAACCCGAGACGCAAAGGGGTATTGCAAGTTTGATTTGTGTATTATGTGGGTCGAGCACGAGTTTTCATCAAGAATCGAGTAGTGAAGTTCACGAATCGAAACCGAGAAGAAACAAAAATTTGTTTGATGTTTGGAAAAGTGCTCCCAAGTAAGCGTATTTGGTACAAAAATTTCATAACACGAACTCAGAAATTTTAGTATTTTCTCGATGGCGATACGATAACGATACTACTTGATTTTTGTGGTCAAAACTCGCACTTGAGATCTTATTTATTTATTTTATTACCAAAATAATTTCACGACGTTACAGCAAAGCCTATGCGCTATAAAAAATAAATACTCGTACAAACAACACAGTACAAAAAAGTACGTATCTAATTAAAAAAAAATTACAACCTATTTAGGGAGTTTCAAATGTCAGTTTCGCTTCCCTAAAGCTTATGCCAGCTTTACTTATGCTTGTTTGGAGCTTAAACTTATGTGTCTGCCTTTAGCATCGCAGTTCTAGAACGGACCAATTTCCAACTGTTACAATACCATACAATACAATACAAAATATTCTTTGTGGTCGATACGGTGTTCAGAGTCTGCCAATTTTGCCGATAGTAGTCGAGACGTGAACGCAAACGCGTTCGAGGAGCTTTCTTGTATCAGAACTGACACTAGAGAGAGGCACAATATATTAACACTTAATACTGCCGTATATTCGAAATGGTGTTGCGAGTAAGTCCACCTTGTATCTCACAAACAATAAGGGCTTACAAGTCCGCTCTCAGTACAGACTTTACTAGTATTTTCTTCATAATGTTGGTACTTTATCACCAAAATAGTGGTTCCTGCAAAGAAAAATCTGCCTCTACCCCGACACGGAAGCCAGGGTAAACACGAATCAGTACTCGCAAATCAAATCCCGACTTCCATACACACCGTAATATTTTCTCGAGTCAAAACCTGTCATGCGGGTCGCACGTCCGTACGTTTTTCAATCGTAACACAAAGCCTTAAAGCAGTCTGGCGCACAATAAATATTTTTTTCGCTTTCGCGTTGTATTCTGCGCTCGCTCGCTCCAAATTCGGTGGATGTTTGAAAAAGGTCGGGACATTTTTCTCGGCGTACGTGCGTGAAGGTAGAGCGCTACTGATTTTTGGTGCGGTGCTCACACCATAGCGAGCGACATTACTTATAGTCCAGTTTTCCAATATCTATACAATCAACAGTTAAAAATATCTAGACAAAAACCTTATTGCCAGTTACATCAGGTCTGTATTTAGATATTTATGAACCGTTGGCTGTTAGAGATACTGGAGAACTCGACTGTACAATAAGTTACAATTGGAAGGCAGTGTTTGTCGAAAGAAACTATGAGAACAGTTTGCTTCGATACGTTTCGCTAGAGACGCTGCTAATTTCCCCATAATAATTCAGACGGTAACGCAACGGCGATTGACAGGTATTTTTGTAACATACAATGACAATGCAAAGAAAAATTCGTTAAGCAGCTGGACTTGAACCAGCAACCTCGGTAATCCGTACCACGCTCCACCAATTAAGCTATACTTAACGTTGGTGTACCTAACGAATTTTTCAATGATTTGTGTCATATTTTAATTTGGAAGATCTCTCCTCAGTGCCATCTATGAGTAGCTTAATCAAGCGGCTCACCCACTACGGAACTTCTACAGTTACGCGTTAGTGGCAAGAGATGGAACAATTTTCTGGACCAATGAAAATAATCGATTTATTGATTATTTTTGTTTTTATTTTTATGAAACATTCATAGTATGAAATTCAACATACAATGACAATGCAAAGAAAAATCCGTTAAGCAGCTGGACTTAACACTCAGCGCAGCGTAACTGTAGAAGTTCCGTAGTGGGTGAGCCGCTTGATTAAGCTACTCATAGATGGCGCTGAGGAGAGATCTTCCAAATTAAAATATGACACAAATCATTGAAAAATTCGTTAGGTACACCAACGTTAAGTATAGCTTAATTGGTGGAGCGTGGTACGGATTACCGAGGTTGCTGGTTCAAGTCCAGCTGCTTAACGGATTTTTCTTTGCATTGTCATTGTATGTTGAATTTCATACTATGAATGTTTCATAAAAATAAAAACAAAAATAATCAATAAATCGATTATTTTCATTAGGTATTTTTGTGTCAAAAGTTACATTAAAATTTGAGTTCAGTCCTCACGCACTGTACCAATGAGAGCAAGTCAAAAATCCGCTAGGATCTGTCAATTTCCGCCAATCGTAGGCGAGTAGCTTATCTGTCATTGGTGGAGAATGACAGATACACCTCACTCGACACTAGAGATTTAGCGGATTTTTGACTCGTGACAGCTCTCATTGGTACAGCTAGCTGTGTGGTGCTGGTCGAGAATTGGACCACCCCATCTCTTCCCGTGGGTGTCGTAAGAGGCGACTACGGGATAAACCGAAGGATGAACAGCAGCGTCCTCCGCGAACTATCTGGTATAACTAGGGTCGCCCCGCCTTCCAAGCGTGGTGACCTACCCTATTATTCATTAAACCTATTTTAACTAAAATGCCGTTAAAGTTCGTTTGTCCAACCTCAGGGCCTTATTCATAAACGTCACTCAAGTCTCCATTACCTAAAATAGGTTTTGTCTTCTTCTTACTAACGGAAATGTCAATGTGACATTTCCTGTCATTAAGGCATTTTCCCCCAAAGGTACAAGATCGAGTGGAGAGCCTTGGGGGAGGCCTATGTCCAGCAGTGGACGTCTTTCGACTGACATGATGATAGCCGATTCCTGCATTGCAATCGGTTCTGTGCAAACGCATCTTAAAGGGTATTTCACACTTGATACGCATTGGTATCGACGCGCGTGACGGTGCTCAGCTATGTAACTACACGGCATCGGACTGTGAACACGGCACAGTAGGTATTTGTGATACGTTGACAATTTTGACAATAATTTCTGTCAAACTACCTGACCGTTTGACGTCACGAAGTTCAAAGGAAAATAATAATTCTGGCAAAATAGGTTTTTTATAATCCCACTATCCCTAACTTTTCAAAGTTGGTTAGCTTCAGTAAAACAAATAGGTAAATATCTTGGGACAATTTAATATAATTGTACTTATTTATTCGTAAACTGAGCAAGAACTATAGTTCCTTGGGAAAAGTTGGTTAGTTTCATGAATCAGTATTCACTGGAAAAAAACCATTTCTATTAAATTTGCTTCTGATTAAAAGAAGCCGCGTCAAAATTGGTCCCCCCTTTGGAAGCTATGATAGGTAGATATAGATAGATAGATACACATACCTACTCATATTCAGGGCAAACTTATAATACCCCTCTTTTTGCATCAGCGGTTTAAAATAGTATTAGTTAGATTCAAACGAGGCTTGATGTAAAATTAACGAATCATTCAAGTTGCATAAAGTCAAGGATTTTGTGAAACCGTTTCAGATTGTGACCCGTCTTCAAGGAGTGATTGAAAAGTGGTTCTATTCGCTTTCAACTCTAAGCTACCTGAGCGCCTAGTGTAATTGCCGACCAGGCCAAGAAATACGTCTCGATGGCGTTCGCGTTTAACAATTCTCATACTATTTGACACTGTAACGCAAACGCGATCGAGACGTATTTTGTGCTTTTTGATTACACTAAGGGCACTGGCTGGACTTTTCTGTGTCATCTGCATACATCGAGGTTTTCGGTGCGGGAGTGATTTGAGAAACAGTTAATACCTACTGTTTGGCTAAACCATGATCTCAATTGGAGTATCTTTTGGCTAATGTTAAAGAGTAGGTCTCAAATCATTCCCACAGCGAAAACCTCAATGTATGGTCATCTGTCTTTAATCTGTATAAGAACAGCTCAACTCCAGACACAATGATTCTACCTAATATTCATAACACAGGCAGCTATACCCAAACGTACTATAACCCTACCTATTTCACGAAACGCCGACACGAAACGGTCTAAAATTTTAGTCACGTCGCTTCAAAAGTGTCTAGCCGGCGATTTTGTTTAATTATTTCTACAAAGATTTATGTGCCGGCCGCGTCAACGTCAATACGCCGGGCGACGGACCGGAAAATAACTTGCAATTTATTCCCGGTACGACCTCTATTTTGGGAACGTTTAAACTACGAAATGCTACCCGAACGGAGAGCTATTTTTGTGTATGAATACTTTGGAGGACGAAAGTTGATTGGCCTTTGAACATTGGCGCCAACAGGATTTGGTACTTTCAGGGAGGCGCAGCGTCATCTACCTACACATTATACTAACCAATATAAAATTAATTTAAAAAAATGCAGTTGCTCAATTAGTGGTCCTCTTTGTGGCCTTGTATCGTGCGAAAAGTTGGATTTTTTGCAACCAAAGCTTCAAGTAGGTACATTTAGTTTAAAAAAAAATGCATAATACAACGTCCGCCATTGGACACAAGGCAAAATGTAAGCTTAGAATTAGTACCTAATTTAATTTAATTTAGAGTTTTGGATGCTTTTATTTCAAAAGATTTTCGGATTCAAAAACATTTTATATTTCTTTCATCTCCACTCGTTCGTGTATTTAGCTGTCCTCAAAAATAAACGCAAAGCATGATAATAATACGTAACATATACTTCCAACTTACTGGAAAGACACTTGGATAACTTACAGTTGCTTCTAAAAACTCGAGTCGAGTCAAAACCGTAATAAAGTAGTTGAAAGATCCAATTTATAGTGCAAGTTTACTGCCTGAAAAAAAGATAAAACACAGTTTCAACTTGAATCCTTCAACTAGCACGAAAACCTCGATCGCAAAACCGACCGCCGCACAACCACACTTCTGATTTTGTTTTCAATATCAGTAAGCTTCCTTTTTAACCTCCGACGAAAAAGAGGGGTGTTATAAGTTTGACCAGTGTATCTGTGCATCTGTATCTTTGTATCTGTCTGTGGCATCATAGCTCCCAAACGGAGAGACCGATTTCGATGCGGTTTTTTCAATCGAAAGTTAATTTATTGAAAACGGTTCTTAGCTAAGTTTTATTAAAATCGGTTCACCTGTTTTTGAATTATTGAACTTTGAAATGACACTGTCTAAGGTTTCTCAACTTTTCTAGCTTAATAATATTACAATGTCAAAAACCTTACATACTGTTAGGTACATATTTTGAAATCTATACAAATAGACAGTAAATATGGCTTTAAATGTTTGTACACCTGCATGCAGGTTGAATACGCATGGAATATTAGATAATAAGAACCCTTGTAACCGTATTCTGACAAATAAGTTGATTTGATTTGATTTGACCGGGTGAGCGAAGCGAGCGAGTCGTCTCCGTTTCAGCTTATAAATACAAAATGCTTTTATATACCTATCCGGCTATTCTCCTCTATTTCTCATTTCTAAACCGATTCTCGTGAAATTTTGTAAGCAGCACTGATTATTTTATAGATTTTTTTGTAGATTCGTTTTTGTTTTTTTTAAAGGTAGCTCACAGAGCCACGACTATTGTAATATTGTACATCAAAACCGCTAGCCAATACAAACGACATTGAAATAACTTCACTGCCACAAACGTGCCGAGGTCACTAAGAAACTGTATGAGTTGTATGACACAGCGGTTTCCGAAGCCAATCCTCGAGGCAGGGATCAAACTTTGAGTAATTTCAAACTATAGTTTAAGGCGTGCTTAAACGGTTGATTAACGAGCCGATTTACTGGCAACTCGCTGAGTTTCGCAACTGGAAGCACGGATTTAGGTTTTTCACTTTTATCAGTTAAGTTTGAATTGAATTGAAATTTTTAATTTGCATGTTGCGGGAATAGAATTACAGAGGTACTAAATTACCTATTTACGCTATTGGACGCGCTAATCAAAATGGCATGTCATCATCATATCAGCCGAAATACGTTACTGCTGGACATAAGTCTCCCCCAAGGCTCTACACTCAGGCTGGTCTTATGCGTTCCGCATAACATGTGATGTGAAATGACATGTGATAATACCTTATTACGAATAAATGAGTATGAGTATTAGTAAGAGTGTTTTTAGTTTTTGTAAATCTATTATTAAGGCTGACTTACTCTGACCTAGGTTAAGCATTAAACCTGACATAATAATGAATTAGTGTAACGTCTAACCCGTTAATGAAAATATGCGGCATTCACTGTTAGAATACATTCTTCAGTATCAAATGACTGCTGTGATAATTAATTCGCCCTCTCAAAAAGTGACAGAAACAGTTTAATGCAGTGCTAAAATAAACTAAATTCAACTCCTGTGTAAATATCTGTGTTTGAAACCTCTATTACATTACCTGCCATTTGGTGACAATACCGCTCAAAGGTTGACTGGTAGAGATAAGTTCGCCTTAGTTCTTGTATCTCACTGTTTGTCACTTGTCCCTTTTTCTGTTTTTACTGTACAATAAAGCGTTTATTTACTTACTTACAATAACTTCTGACCAGGGCTAGAGTAATAAAAAAGTTTTTAAGACGCTCCCCTGAGAGGATGACCTTGAACGCTTCGCGCCTTCCTCACCCCACCTCACTTCTACTAAACAACTTCGTTTTAGTGACGACATCTATTAAATATCGGTCTATCTTCATTTAACACAGTGTTATCACAAATATCGCATCTTTTCGAAAAAAAATTTTTTTTTAAATTCGCACCGGTTACGTAAATTACTTTTTTTAATTTTTTTAAAATGTTCTAAATAAAGGCCTCGTGCCCAGTAGTGTGACGTAAATAGGCCGATGATGATGATGATTATAAAAATGGTTTTTTAATAATGTTCAACATTGAAATTCTAGCCCTATTAAATTTTTTAGACATTGGTGTATGTCACACGTCAAAGTAAATTATGCTTATGATGTAGTAACAGAATATTGATTGCAACTTGACTTACTTGTGATGCAGATATCATAAGTATTAAATAGGAAAAAAAAATGAAACAGAAAAACAAGTTAAGATGTTACAGATACTTAATGTATTAATAAATTATATATTTACAAACCGATGCGAGTGCGACACGTTCTAACGCAGGTCTGACAAGAGAAGCTTGCCGTGGTTGTTGCTGAGCCGCCTTGATGTCGTTTCCTTCTCTTGTCAGCAAGTGTCTCGAACCAGGCTTCATCGCAAAACTTGCGACCCTCCACTACACATTTGCGCCAATCTGACCGATTTTCCGCGAGCCTTTACCAGTCACGATGGTCAATTTTAAAACTGGCCATGTCTCGTTTGGCGCAGTCCTTAAAGCGAAGCAATGGCCTCCCAACATCTCTTTTTGCATTCGCTACTGCATCTAACAGGACACGTCGTGGTAATCGGGAGGGGACCATTCTGTGCACATGCCCTAGCCAACGTAGGCGCCTCTGTTTGAGGAGTGCGGTCAGACTAGGCAGCTGTGCGATTTCAAGAACCCTCTCGTTAGTGACTCTGTCTTGCCATGATATGCCCAAGATTTTACGAAGGCAACGCATGTAGAAGGAGCTCATTCGACGCTCTTGTTTTGCGTACGTTGTCCAGGTCTCAGCTCCGTACAAGTCTTAGTCTTGGTCTTAGTGGTAAGATGTTTATTATACCATACTCTTGCACTCAGCTTCCCGAACATGGTCGCCGCCTTGCCAATGCCAATGTCAATCTCTGCATTAAGCGAGAGATTATTTGACACGGTCGACCCTAAGTAGCAAAACTTGTCAACTACCTCCAACACGGTGCCGTTAAACGATATCGCTGGGGCCGTCGGAGTGCCTTGTGCTAGAACTACAGTCTTTTTGGTATTTACATACATGGCATACAGAGAACAAGCCCTAGAAAATTTGTCCACCATTGACTGGAGCTCAACTGCGGTATTGGTTGCAAAGGCTGCGTCATCGGCAAAGAGAAGACTGTCGACGAAAAGATCCTCGCTGTTTTTCTAAGATTTGAGAAGAGAGATGTTAAACATTTTTCCGTCGCTTCTCGTATGCAGGTGGTTACCCTGTTGGTCGTTTCCAAAATCTGTTCGCAATATTAGCGAGAAATATATTCCAAACGGGGTAGGAGCCAAAACGCAGCCTTGGCGTACTCCTCTGCAAACGTCAAACGGCTCAGATGAGCTGCCGTTGGAAACTACCGCGCCTTTCATGCCCTCATGGAAAGATTTGATGAGGCTCAGGAGTTGCCTTATGCCTTAGACTTAATGCGAGTTGCCGCGTGCAATTTTTTATTGAATGGAGATAGATGTTCCGATACGTATACTTGTGCCCTCATGCCGTCAATTCCAAGCAGGGATGTATATAATTGATTTGCCGGGTTAGCCTTATTATACTTAATAATGGCTGACAAAAATTCGTCACGTTTACGTCTATTATGCAGTTTTAACACAACCGTACGGGGTCTGTTATTCTCCTGGTTCAATTTAGCCACACGCGTACAGAGCACAATATCGGACTCCGACAGCTGATGGGACACAACCGAAGCCGCCTTCAGAATCAGCGTGTTCAGATTCTCTGTTTTCCGCTCAGTGATGTCATGAAATTCAAGGTTGGTTTCGCGGAGCTGCTGGTCAAGTTCGTGCAAATGAAAACTAGGCACGTCCGACTCATAATTATTGACCTTCCAACTTAGTACCGCTACAGATTTTTCAAGATCCTCGTGCTGATCACTCATAAACTCTAGCGATTGCTTTAAATCCGCGATGTCCTGCCTAATGGGTGACAGTTCCGACTGCAAAATTTCTCTTACGGTCCGGGAAATTTCGTCCTTAAGACACTTTCGAATTTCCAAACGGATGGCAGATACGGTGCTCTTGTCCAGGATGACGTTAGACGATCATGGAGCAGTGAAGACAGTTTCTTCAGGTTCAGTCTCAGTATCAGAGGCTATCCGTGCCTCCCGTCGGGCCACTCTCCGGCGCCTGCACGCGCAGTGGGGTACTCGAGTTATCGCCGCCTCGACGAGCCTTTGATGTACAATCGGGACACAGTCAATCAGCAGCAATTTTAGTATTTGGCAAGTTTCTAGGGCCCTTGTAATTTACACAAGTCTGATGAAAGCTATTTTTACACCTAGGACATACAACCCGCTGGCGCTTTATATCTTCCTTACAGCCTCCACAGTAATAAGGCATTATGGATATTATTAGTAATGTCAGCCAATCTGTGCGGACTTAGCATTAAAAATTTGTTATTATTGATTATTTTCTTACAACAACAACATTGACGGTAGACTGGTCGTAGTAGCAGTAACGAGCGCGATGACTCACGCGCAGCGCAGGCGGGTACGAGTTGCGCAAATCAGTGGATGTTTGCAGTTTTACGATGATTTTTCAATTATCACTTAGGCGTTTTACACCTCTGCTGATTTTAAATTTAGTTTAAATTGACCCTAGAGACTATACATCTCTAAGCCATTTAGATTAAGTATTATATTATACTATTAATTCTGGGACCCTATACATCCCTTTGTAATTTCAATTTTCACAGATATTTGCCCTGGAGACCCTATACATCTCCTGCTCAATTAAAACGTGCCAGTAAAGTAAAGTGTTCTGGTTTTGCTGTTCTAATAATTACTTTTTACACTTGTTTCTAAAATGCGGTATTTATTTTCTCTCTTAATCTTTTAATGACAGAGTGAGGTTTCTTTGTGTAATTTGTCTGTGGTTACGTATTGTAAGAGCTAATGTAACTTGTTTTTAGAAAAAATTACTTTGTGCCAAGTTTCTTGCGGCGCATTCTTCTTGGCAATCATGGTCTTTCCGAAAGCGCTGGTAGACTCAAAAAAAATGACGTGTAAAAGAGCATTCAACTGCCTATTTGCTGAATAAAATTTTGAATTATCTTGCAATAACTTCAGAAATAGCTAAAACTGTTCTGTACAGCACATCACACACTACAAAATAACACCGTTCCAATTTATGTTAACTCACTTTAGACAAGTTTTATAAATAAAAATGATAGGAGCAATTCAATAAGGTGTTGTCTTAACGATAGTTAGGTGGGTAAATATATGTTGTTGTTATCGTTTAAGCAATTTACAGAAAGGCTCTAAAAAGCAGCCATTTCAGCGTCTGGGTCAGGGAAGCGCCTTAAGTAGGTGCCTAGTAATAAAACAAAAAAAAAAATGTAGAATGTCCTTCGCGAGCCGTTGACTTTGAACTCACACCCTTGAGAGTAGGGACAACCACAAACTCATTTGTTTAAGTAAAAAGGTACTCTAAAAACCGGCCAAGTGCGAGTCGGACTCGCGCACGAGGGTTCCGTAGAAAGATTTTAACGCTTTTCCCCAGTGTTTTAAGAGTCCAGTGTTAGCAGAGCCCTGCTCCTAAGCAAAATGTACGCAGAGTGGGGTCAACTTATATTGTTCTGCCAAATCTACAGACAGACATAAACATTTAAGATTTTGAGACTTTTCGGAGTGGTTGTGCTATAAGAGCTACCTTCATGCCAAATTTCAAGTTTCTAGGACAACTGGAAGTACCCTTTAGGTTTTCAAAGTACGGCAATTTGTAAGGAAACGACTTTCATAATGACTGTATCTTTTGATTGCTTTGACTTAGAAGGTTGATTTTTTGGTTGATTTCAGCATGCTACCTCCACGCGTTTCATAGAAAAATTGTCTTGACAGACAGACAGACAGACAGACAGACAGACAGACGGAAAACAAAGTGATCCTATAAGGGTTCCGTTTTTTCCTTTTGAGGTACGGAACCCTAAAAAAAGCAATTGTTAACGAAAACCCTTTAAAACTTACCGCGCTCGGCAGATCCTAAATTCATTTAAACCACAGCAAATGGCCGAAAACTGAGAGTGATAAAGTACTAACGGCGTGATTAATTAAACGCTTCATTGTTAACACATGGAACCTTGCCGCAACAAAGCGAACACGTATCGGAAACGTTAAACGTCAAAACGTTTTTCACTCGTATAGAACAGATGGAGCAGAAGGTTAACTTTTGGATTTGGAAGGTTTTGATTAAATACAACACATGCAGTCTTGAAGAGATTTCGTTGAAAGGATAAGGCCGCCTGTTTTTCTCCCTTGTCTTATTACTTAGTAATTTTAATTTCATGTTGTAAGTTTTTGAACGGTTTTAAGCTATTAGATAAATAACTGTATTGTGTTGTCATTCATTTTAATTAAGTACGTTTTGTATAAAACCACACGAAATATATAGATTTCAATCTATGTCAGCGCTGACCGTCGGCCGAGCACTGCTTCCAGCCTTAAGGTCAATATTAGGATGGATTAGGGTGTTCGATACTGCCCAGTAGTCGGCACCTTCAATCTTCATTCATAGCAATAAAAAGTGACAAGCTGCAGAGTGTTAATTATTGGAATTAAGGTGTCAACCATTGGGACTTACCCACAAAAATGGTCAAAGATTTTTCCCTCTCACTACCTCGGAAAGCCGTCTTTTATCCTTTAAAACAAGGGGGTAAAAACAACGCATTTTATCCACTAGTGGGGAAAGTAATTTGGCCTTGGAGTGGAGCGTGTATAAGTAGCTTTTGACACATAACAAAATGTAAAACGCTCATAATAATGGTTCGTTCAATATTAATTATCATTAAATAGAATGATAAATGGTTTGAGAATTTAATGAAAAATACCAAATTTAGCTTTATTTAATAATTTTAAGTTACCTTAAGATATACTACTTTATTTACATAATAAAAGCAATTTACAATGACATTAAATCTAAGCTTAAACTAAATAAACTACAACTTAAAACTAAATTAAATCTAAATAAGGCCCCCGTGGCATAGTGCCCAAAAGGCTGGCAGCGTTGCCTCGCTGAATAGCGATGCTGATTCTTTGAGAGAGAAAACTGCCAGCCCTTTGGTCACAAGTTGCATCAACTAAGCGCTTTTGTAACTCAGAAATAAGCTTGTAAGCGCTGGGACCCCATGGACCCAAAGTTTCAAACCCGACAGGAACAAAATTATAATTCGGACCGAGAGATTGATACTTAGAATTTTTTCTATTTTCAGCCGTTTCTGCCGCCGCACCAGCTTTTTGTGTGGTTCCCTGGAGATGTGAGGGTGCTACTGTATCGACACAGGTCGCATCCCAAACCAGAACCCTACCCATTCTCCAGGGAATCAGAGACATACCGTCCGGCCTTTTGCCATCGTCGCGGGCAATGCCGCTTGGCTCCAAAATGGCCGGCACGTTCGCAGAGGCAAGAGCCCGGCGGATTATGTCATTGAGCGCGGCATGACGGGAGAAACGGCCGGCGCTCTTTTGACAGGAAAGACCATGGTGTCCCGTTTCGTCCACATTGGTGCCACAGAGGCAACGGTGTGGTGAACACAGCGCAACACCCAGTCTTAGCCCGACTGCAATTCTCAGTGTTTCAGGCTCAAGAAAGGTTCCGGTGTTAACGGAAGGATAAGCATGAAGCCAGTCACCGGATTCCTTTCTTGCCACAGCCAAAAGCCTTGCGCGGTCTGGGCCTGAACTGGAACTGAGAATATTAGAATAAGTTAATTTGGATAGTGTGTCATCCCAGCTCCGTTGGAAATTTGGATAAGCGGGAGGATTTTCACCCGGACAAGCCATTAGCCAAGCATTCCTAGCATCGACCAAACCCGTCGTCTCGTAGTTTGAAGGACAATCCTTTAGGATTTTACCTACGAGGGTGGACGTGCTGTGGACAGATGATAGGAACGCTGGTAAAGCAACACTAGAAATTTTGCGGATACCTAGCCCACCATATCTGATAGGAAGGGAAGCCTGGGTCCAAGATTGCCCATTGAATTGTAAGTTAAGTATAGATTTCAAAGAAGTTTTCATAAGGGAATCAATTAAGGTCAGAGAATTTTGATGTTTCCAAAAGGGACAACAACGAAGCAAATAAGTAAATTTTGGCACAAAAAGGCAAAATTTTAGAATAGTGATAGCAGTGTGAGCACTGATTTCCAGCAGCCGGTCTGCAGAATTTTGAAATTTTGAAACAGTTTTTGCGATTAAATCTGGAATGGCATCGTCGAAGATTGGTGACCCTAGGAGGCTTAAGTTTTGCTTATCGACAATTTTGATATTTGGACAAAGTAAATTAAAATGTTGGAAGAGATCGGATCGGATCGCGTTGTTTATGAACAGTTCGCATTTATTAAAGTTTAGATCTAAACCAATGGCCTTAAATTTATTTATAATTTCTGAGAGATCTGAAAGTACCGTAACTGCATCACCTCCTAGGGAACCATCATCAAGATACCATACGTTAAATTTGGACTTTAAATTTTGAATGATGGGGTTAATGGCTAAACTGAAAATGGCTGGTCCGAGGGGATCACCCTGCTGACAGCCGACTTCAGAAGATAATTCGTTGCTTTTGTACATTAATTTAGAAGGTTCATGATAACAGTTAAGTAGGTAATTATAAATTTCCGGAATATTATTCCTAATTTCTGTGAGCAAGGTGTCCCTGTTTACCGAATTAAATGCATTTTTGACGTCAATTTTGAGTAAAACCTCACACTGATCGTTATGAAGGTAGGTGCGCAGGGCATGGACTGCCACTTCGCACCCACCTTTAGTACCGAAACCTAATTGAATTGGTTCAAACTGAGGTTGCAATTTTGAAACTATGTGACGAACTGAAATTTTAGAAGTTAATCGCCGAAATGTAGAGCCGACCGCAATGGGTCTGACACCTCCGTCTTTTTTAGTGAGCGCAATTAGGTTGGCTCCATAAAGAACGGGAACTATTTCGGGATTAACATTGCCAGACAGCATGAGGTTTATTAATTTTGTTAAAGCGAGGATTAAATGTTTGCCTGCGTCGCCCACACAGTGAGAGGTAAGGTCTTTTAGGTGTTGGGGAGCAAGTCCGTCAAGACCTGCTGCAGAACCGGTTTTAAATGAATAGATTGCATTCACTGTGTCTTTCTCGTGAATGTTTAAACAAACATCGGGCGACGTAGGCGGGTCCAAAAAGTATGCGTTTGTAGGAGCTCGAGGGTGTTTAGTTTGTAAGGCCGAGAGTGTGTCGCTATTATCTGGAGATAGTACGTCACTGGAAAAAAGTAACCGCGCGGCCCCCTTCAGGTCTCCGTCGCTAACTTTAGATTCCACTTTGTTTTTAAAATAATTTTGATTGCTATTTTTGCCTGTACTAAAAACTGTAAGGCAAGGCGGTGAATAATTGGAACAATTGTTTTTTATTTTTTGGGTAAGAGAAATCTTAGACGATTTATCGTCTTTAACGTGAAGTGTATTAAATGGGAAAAGTAACAAATTCTGCCAGTCCGCATAGCTATTATTGTCCAAACATTTCGTTATAAGTTGAGCCAAATGAGTAGCGACGGAGATCCGGGCGCCACGGGGAATTCTTTTTACCACCTTAACATTGTTTTTTAAGTGGCTCAAATGCAGATGGAAGGGAATAGTGGGTGGATTAGTAGGAGTACGGTTTGTATTTGGGGAGACAGGATTTATGTACAAGGGGGGGGCATTCTGACTTAAACATTTGTGCAATTTGGATTTGTGAATATTCAAACCTCTACTACTACTAAATGTTCTACTGCATATTGGGCATACATGTGACGTACCATCTACGGGTTGCGTTGCATTCTGCATATGATCTAAGGGCATAAAAACACAACACAACGGAAAACTAAATAGAAAAATAGTCTGACAGCCGCGACAAAACTGCACTGACGGGGCTCCGCCAAGAGCGGCGCGTGCGGGAGTCGCGGGGACTCAGGCCGGCGTGGAAAGAGGTCGAGGTGGCCGGGATGCACATGAAACAAACATTATTATTAGTATTTAATTATTAAAATATTTGGGAGCTTTATTTTAAATCGTGTTGACGTTGACGTGATAAGATAAGAAGCATATTTGTTTTTCATAATGATGTTGAATATTGTTAAATATTCTGAACGCACAAGTTGAGTCGATGCAATTTCAAAACGTATCGTCAGAAATGTCAACATTGGCAACAAACATTTTCTCACCGACTCCGACTCACGTAAAAATACACCACTTCCAGTGTTTTCTGTTATAATATCCTAAAAAAAGTGATTCCAGTGATGAAGATTTATTTTTAATGAGCTGTTTTTTTTTGTATGTTGCGCTTTCCTCGCTATAGTGAGTTGAAAAGTTTTGTGTTACACACGGGTACAAATGTATTTTACTTCTCGTATGTTGAAACAGTCGCGGGTAAAATACAATTTTGCACCCTTGTGAAATAACTACTACCGCAAACGGAATAATAATTACTGACGCGGCTTCGAAGCAGTCAGAACGCAGTTGGTACTTAACAATACTACTTGGCGGTACTACAATCTGGGAAACGCTTTAAGCGTCTATTCTGCGTTCGAGTATACTGCGTGCCAGTATAGTTAAATGAACGCTGAAGGCATGAGAAATGGTTTTTTATCCGACTATTTACTGCGTCGATTTGTTTGCACCTGGATTACTGCTGACGTTTTGTCATTACTCTTTGCTACAGTTGTACTTAATGGGTTTATAACACTATCGTTTTTAAAACGAGGAACTTTGGGATTTCGGTTGTTTGGTTTACTGTTGGTCTGTTTTCATTTTTGCTTCTTTGGGGAAGACTCTAATATAAGTAGAGAGATCTCTCTCCAGGCAGATGTTATGCCTGGGGACCGAAGTCCAAAGGAAGGGAGTTGGTAATTGTATATTTATGCATCCGACTTTAGTCCGAAACATTACACCTACTTTAGGTATGTCTTGTTATCATCCTCATTATCATCAAACTCAAGAATTCCACTCTTGTCGATGTAGTTTCTTCCAATCATCTCTCCTATAAGCCAGAGTATGAATATTCGAATCCTGCGTAACTTAATCGAGATTTTTTTATGATTTGAAGTTTGGAACAGCGCCCGCTCGTCAGCGTATTTGGAACTAAAATTTAGTATGTAGTTTCTAGATTTCGATACGATAACTTTGCGTTACGCAGGATTCGAATATTTGTACTCGAGCCTCAGCTCCTTGACCTCCTGATACGACACGACACCGGCCTTCTCCCTGGTCATTGTAGCTTCGCCTAAGTCGACCTCTTTCTCTCTTTCCTTCAATATCTTGTTACAATTTAACCTTATTTCCAATCGTCTAGTAAAATCGTTCTTTGAAACAATAGAAATAGATTACAAATAAAATAAAAGCACCAGTTACGATTCCTCGCCGTTTCCCCCAGGAATAAATTCATAATGCATAATTTCCTCTCTAATAAGTGTTTATTAAACGTGTAGAGGGAAATTTCGACTTAATGAACAAACAGGCCTATTAACACATTACGTAATTTAATTAAACCAGTATCGGCGAATGTTCGTAAGTTGTAAGCAATTCGGCTAACCGCAAGCTAAGTTTCGGATATAACTGCCAATTGAAAAGCTGGTAAAGTCAACAACTAGACACCGTTGACTCGGTTTGATTCTAACAACAACGAAAATGTAAAAGCAATCTTCACTCCACCCTAATTCGCATTGAGCATGACTTTGTGCCAAGTTTCTTGCGGCGTATTCTTCTTGGCAATCATGGTCTTTCCGAAGGCGCTGGTAGACTCAAAAAAATGACGTGTAAAAGAGCATTCAACTGCCTATTTGCTGAATAAAATTTTGAATTTGAATTTGAGCTGAAATTGCAACCACTCAAAAATTTAGAGTGGGACCTTTTCGTTTGGTCTCGAACTGACAAAATTATTAGTGAACCTGTTAGCGAGGATTTGCTAAGAGATGAATTAGGTCAACTGGTAAACCTTTGTTGATAAACGGTTTAGCATCTAAAACAATTTTGGTATTAGCCACTAGCCAATTATAATTATAACGTTTTATGCCATTTTTTCTTGTCAAGCAATTCGATGTCGCTATAAAGCTAGGATGTTAAAACCAAGAGGAAGGACTACGCTACTACGGACTTAAGCTGTACTTGACTGATATGCGCATGCATGAGAAATCCGTTTATTTCATTGGAAATCAATTTGTTCAATAGCACATTTCAGAAAGACACAAACTCTCCGTTATGAGAGCAATGAACTTAGAATGATTACCTATACTTAGAGCAGTAACGATGAGATGGGGTGTGAGAAAGCGGGCGGCGGGAGGCAAACCTTCAAACAGATTCTCAGATAATGTAATATTAGGGTCTTCGTCTACATATTTGTTTATCCTAATGTAATGTTTGGTCGAAAGATCGTTTGACCTGATTGAAATTACACTGAAAACATTCACTTTTCAACAAAGGTATAAAATAAACTTATCCTATCCTAACCTATTGTACAATTGTACATAGCTCATGTAAAAGACTTCCCGAAATATTTTTATTTTCAGCTGGAGAAAAATTTGGTCCAACGATCATTCGACCAAACGTTACATTAGGAGAAACAATTCTATGTCATACGAAGTGCGCCGGTAATTTTAGTTTAAATTGAAATCATTATCGAGCAAGAAGGGAAAAAAAGGTATCAGTATTGGTAACCCCTTTAACTATTTACATTCATTTTATTTTTATTAATTCATAGGCCTTAGGCCGACATTGTATTTTATTTATCTTTTACGTTTTTTTCTATTTCGACTGATGTTATGTGGTGTTCAACGAAGAGTTATCTAAGTATGTTGTATCGTTATAGCTCCTATTATAATACTAAACAATCATGAAAATGTTAAGTCTTACCTTTCTTAACATACTTAGCAACAGGCTCCCATTGCATTGGTACCCTTTGAATATGGAACCCTATTCATACATTACAATACAACAATACAATACAAATATTATTTTGAAGAGATCACAACAAAAACACAGGTAAGGTAGACAAAAAGCGATCTCTTCCAGACAACCAAAATACAAAAACCAAGATGAAGAAGCTAACTTATAGGTGGCATAAATGAACAGAAAGGAGAAACGTAAAATACCTAACGTAACGCGTATAATGATACCTAATAAAATTTAATAACACTGAAAATGTTACGTCATGCATGAAATACCCATAACAAGACCGCCAATGGCGCCGATAGAACCAGTGCGCTTTAAAACCCACAAAGCCCCATAAAGCGTTCACTGCCATGTGTTTGCTCATAACTAGCGCAATTTCAATAACGTTATGTTTATGTAATGCACGATGTACTTAATTTGTTTCTTGAACGCACTCTAACAACCTCTTTATGTTCACGAGTTCAATAATTAAATTGGCTCTTGGTAAATTATTAGTGATGCCTGCATATCCGGATCCGTATCCGTATCCGTGGATATCTTGGGAAAATCTGTATCAGGTATCAATTTCTATTTTGCGGACTGTTTCATGGTTTCTTGCAAAGAATTTTAATTGTAACGATGGGTAGCAACAAAACAATTTTTAACTAAGATTGAAATTCGTTTTCATTTCATAAGATTACAAATTTATGTAATAAATAACAACAATCCAGCCTATTAACATCCGGCGTCCCACTGCTGGGCACAGAGCTCCTCTCAGAATGAGAGAGGGCGTAGCTTCCAGTTTAGGCTGTACGTAGTTTCCACGCGGGAACAGATTACAAATTAGATGATGATGATGTATTCCTGCAGTCCCTCAGTAGGTACATCGGGCTGTATGTAAATAGAAATTTATATGATGCTAATAGCGAAATAAAACGGAATAGCCTCGTATATGTATTATATTCAAGTTGAGTAGAGCAATAAAAGTTTCGGATTAAACCATAGATAGTCCTATCCCCTCTTAGCGCACGCCTCGGCGACGCTCTACCTACTCTTATGTTTGTTTGATGCTGTCAACTGACTGTCAATTCAAGATCACAAATGTACCAGCGCTGAGTAAAAATGTGAAGATTCATATCCGTATTTGCGGATTCAGACACTAATCTGTATCCGTATCATGTTCTTAACGATCCAGCACAGACGTCACTATAAATTATTCTGAACGGATGCCGAAACGGGCGCGTTGTACGTTGCCGCCTGAACGAATGGGTGATTGAGTGAACGAATGTTAGCTCGAGTGTGTGAGTGAATGGTCTTAAGAACTTGTAACTCAATTTTACAATTATAACGAGTGTTTCACATGCAAAGCAGCTTTGTTTTCAGACATGACAGCATTCGTTACACTCCGGTTTTTTGAACTTTAAATCTCTAGGTCCACCAGTTTATCAAGCGGGAGAGCTTTTTTTTCTTATCTATATGGATAGATAAGAAAAGAATGGGAATGGTCCCATGGTGTGTGGTTTGGTGGGATAAGTCTTTTAAAATGTTGAGGGTGTGTGAAGACCATTTTTCGATTCAGGGATCCGTTTGCGAAATATTTAGTTACAAGTTATTTATTTCTAACCGACTTTAAAAAAGGAGGAGGTTCCACGTTCCACTGTATGTATTTTTTTTTATGTATGTTCATCGATTACTCCGTCAATTGTAGACCGATTTTCAAAATTCTTTTTTTATTCAAAAGGGTATACTCCTGAGGTGGTCTCATTGTCACCAAGTCATGATCTGATGATGGGATCGGTGCGGTGGTAGCGGAATATTCTTTGAATGAAGCACCGAATTCATATTTCTGCTGCTTAGTGCTAGGCCATAAAACTTTAGGCTTTAGTTTATGTCGTCCGAAATGCATTTAACACATTTTATATTAAACTCATTTTATTTTATTTTATTTATTTATCATTATTTTATTAACATGAAACTACCGTGAGACTCAATCATAGTGAAATAAAACGGTGCAACTTGCTGCCGCTGGATCGTGCGCTCCCAGACAGAGGAAGGACTACGAATTAGTCCGAAACATGTCTGGTTGAACTCGACTTATATACGTGAGTGATTCGTTTTATTTTACTATAGGTAAGTTACTTATTATTTAACCATTGTGACATCTTTGGGACCATGCCGCGGGACAAGACTTTTTTATTTTAGTGTTAGTTTAATTTTAGTATTATTTAGTTTTTCTTTTAAATATTATAATTTATAGTTTAGTTTGGTATCAGCTAATGCATTCTCAAGTTATTTTTGTAATGATATTTTACAGTCAGCAGCAGAAGTAGTTAAGCAGCCAAAGCGGTCACAATGATCTGCACAAGCTCTTATGTCTATAATCTGTAACAATAGAGCCCTGCTTAGATCATTCTGAACGCGTCGATTGCTTAGCTACTTTTTCTGCTATTTTAATCAATTTATTTACCCAAAACCTACATTGTTCTGTCTGCTTACCATCTTAGCTTCCAACAACACGAAACTGGAAATGTGTTTCTTTAGGTAAATTTCTAGCCACATTTGTAACCTAATTAGTCAAGATCTTATTACCATGAATTCGCTCGCATCGCCAACGCGAACCGCGCCTTAAACACGATATTGTAATGTAATCAAATTTGTTTGGCGGATAATTATCAAGCTGAGCGATATGTCGGGATATTAATTAGCGATAATTATTGAGAGTATCAGATAATTATGCGTAATTTCATAATTACGCAAGTATCCTTGATGCCATCCCCACGACGGGGGTATTCTTAAGAGCTAACTTTGATACGCAATAAGTATACATAATGTATTAAAGTCCTCACCAGGTCGTCGCTCCATCTTGTTGGAGGCCTACCGACAGCTCGTCTCCCGGTCCGCGGACGCTATTCGAGAACCTTCTGGCCCCATCGGTCATCAGTTCTGTGAGCAATGTGCCCCGCCCACTGCCACTTAAGATACTTACGCAATTCTTCGCGCTATATCGGTAACCTTACTTCTACTACTGAGCCCTAAGCACGACTTGTCGAATCCTGCGTCACGTAAAATTCGAATAGTAAAAAGCGGTAACTAAAATTTAGTATGAGATTTCTCGATCTCGATACGATAACCGTAACGTAACGCAGGATTCGACAAGTCGTGCTTAGGGCACTGATTTCTGATTTTCGCGGGATCGCGGTGGATGCGGAAAGCACAAGACCGGTCTGAGTGGAGAGCCTTGGGGGAGGCCTATGTCCAGCAGTGGGCGTCTTTGTCTTTGGGCGGCTGACTATTTGCTAATTTATTCAATTGTGTTTCTTTTGCAGATACCTTTTTCTGTTTCATTTGTTATGTCTCCAATTTAAGGGTTCTTGTATTGTATGTACCTATTGTATTATTATCCTTTTACTTAGTCTTTTGAATTTTAATTAAGCAAATCGTATCGTTTTGCAATCAAGCGTAGGTATAAGATGGAACCATTTGAATCGTGACTCGCAACGCAGTGAACATTCTCACAATATAATTTTGATAAAATTGTTTTACTTGAGACGATAGGTAACTGCAGTATGTCACTGGCATTTGAGGCGAAAAAGTTTCATAATTGGTTGGGTAGTACTTATTCGGTACTTATACCTAGTCAACTCCAAGCTTTTTTTGTTTATTTAACAACTCAGAACAAAAAAAAAACCGGCCAAGTGCAAGTCGGACTCGCGCACGAGGGTTCCGTAGAAAGATTTTAACGCTTTTCCCCAGTGTTTTAAAATCCAGTGTAAACAGAGCCCTGTACGCATTGTGGGGTTAACTTATATTGGTCCTCGAAATCTAGAGACAGGCATAAAAAAATAAGATTTTGAGACTTTCCTGAGTGGTTGTACTATAAGAGCTACCTTCATACCAAATTTCAAGTTTCTAGGACAACTGGAAGTACCCTTTAGGTTTTCTAAAAACGGCAATTTGTATGGAAACGACTTTTTTAATGACTGTATCTTTTGATTGCGTTGACTTATAGATACTTGATTTTTTCACAGCTTCAAGGGACCGCAGGTTTGAGTATTTGATATTAATTTCAGCATCCTACCTCCACGCGTTTCAGAGAAAAAGGGTCTTGACAGACAGACAGACAGACGGACAACAAAGTGATCGTATAAGGGTTCCGTTTTTCCTTTTGAGGTACGGAACCCTAAAAACGAAATACGAAACGAAGCACCTACAAAACATTTTATCCAAATACCTCTGCCACTGCCAAACTGCAACAACGCTACAACAACTCAAATGGCTATACCTAATTATGTTTTTATAGCTATAATTATACTAAAAATGCTACATGCTATTTATCATAATACGTACCTACTTTACAACTCATTATTTATTGATTCAACGTTTTTTTCGTGTTCACTAAATCCTTACTCGAGTTAAAATTTAAAGTTGGCCAAGGCAAGAATCGCCATTACTGCAATGTCGTGGTATAATCAGGGCTCTACCTAATAGTTTTCGTGTAGTGCCTTATCACTGGGTGTAAGTAATTTTGCTGGCGTGTCGACCTGGGAGATTTATTTAAATTATTACCTGAAAGATCCCATTTTAAGGTGGGACTGGCACGAATGCGAAATGAATGGATTTTACTGGTGGATTAGATATTTATTAAGTTCAGGTTGGAGTTGGTCTAATTCTGAGAGGAGTCCGTGCCCAGCAGTGGGGCGTGAATGGGCTGGAGTTGACGATGATGATGACGCTACAGTTCAAAATGCAAAAGTAAACCATTTTTAATGAGGAGTTTTTTTAAAGTATTATTTTTTTGCGCCATAAGGCCAAAGCTAATGCCAGTGAATGTTGAATAAATAATTATTATGGGAAAATTTACAGCAACTTGTCAACAAATCTTCATAATTTATCCGTCATTTAAGTACCTGTCTTTACCGGGTGTCAAACCCAGAACTTCTGTAGGGGAGACCAGGGAGGAAAGTAACACGAGATGAACGTAATAAATGCATTTCTGAACAAGTTGTTGTCTACACTGATGGCTGTATCACCGATGTGCGCCATTTTGAACCCTTCTCTTACCTCAGTTGCGCTCGCGGCGCTGTGCCTTCAGGACGTAGCGAGTCGGTGTCGCAAAAATACTTCGAAAGTAAGTTTTGACGATTTAACCTCACATGTCAAATTTCCGTAATGTAGCATAACTATTCGACTTTCAATTTTGGCATTCGATAAGATAACTTTTTAATGTTTTTTTTAGATCTTAAGCACATGTTTGTCCTATTCGGGAAAATCTAAAAGTAGGGATGGAAGTAACAACTTGTTACTATCATTCCGATTATGATCATGATATCTCAAAGCGTGTTTTTATTGTGTTTTTATGCTTCGAAGTAATACAGATTTATTTCCTTATTCCAGTATACATTAAATACACAAACAAAAAAAAAATCAGAGGTTTAGCTACCGCAAAAATAACGGACTTGGCTGCAGAAGAAGTTTTTCTCACAAACGTAACATTTTAAGGCGCTGTGGAATCCTATCAGCTATGCCATGTAACTTTATATATATAGATATGTTCAAAAGAAGAAAAAGGAACTTGAAGAAGGTTCAACAAGTCTTCCAAATGTAGGCTACGTATCGACAAAAAAAGATTTTACCGACAAAGAAGAAAAAACAAGAAATACTCCAAATAAGCTTGAAATTCAGGAACAAGTAGAAGGAAAACTTAAAGCTAGAGAAGTTAAGAAACCCGTGTTGCAAAGTGCTAAAGAGACAAACAAGCCAAGAGCTTCAGTGGTTCAGAGAATGCAAAAAAAGAAATAAAACAGAAAAGAAGAAGAAAAGATGTTAAAGTGTTTTTTTTTTTGTTATTGTGATAATAATGTAAAACTTAAAAGGCTGACTCTAAATAAACATATTGATTTTTTAAGTAATTTTTGTTTTATTTACCATGTTACAGTCATCCCCAAACACTGTTACAACCAACCCTGGGGGTAGGGATAGTTGTAACAAATTCCAATTTTTATATTTGGTCGTTTTTCTCAAAATCTGTAATATAACTTGCTTATAAAATGGTGTTAATAGATAGCTGAAAGACCAATCTATCATGTGTAATGATCAAAATTTAGATATTCCGAAAGGTTTGTGATATATTACGAGAAAAAAAAAAAATGTTACGTTCCTCCCTGGTCTCCCCTACTTAACTTCTCAGTCAAGGTTATAACTAAGAATAATGGATCGGTCGTCATAATCAACATTTTGTTAAAAGTATTTATGGTGTTACATTATTATGTAGTTGCCTGGTAGAGGTCACCTGTAGCAATGAGGCCGCTTATTGCTACCGGTAATTTGTTTTATTTGTTGTGTGTGATGACGTATTATGGAACTGAGACGTGGTCCCTTACAGTGGACCTCATAAGAAGGCTTAAGGTCGCTCAAAGGGCAATGGAAAGAACTACGCTTGGAGTATAGCTCAGCAAAATGCACAAATTAAGTAACAGTTGTCGAGGAAAATTGCTTGCAGAACTCATGACCGTTGGGATCGTAACCGTAAGGTTCTAGAGTGGCGACCGCGTACCGGAAAGCAAAATGTTGGTAGGCCTCTCGCAAGGTGGACGGACAATCAGTGCCCTAAGCACGACTTGTCGAATCCTGCGTTACGTTACGGTTATCGTATCGAGATCGAGAAATCTCATACTAAATTTTAGTGCCAAAGACGCTCACGGGCGGGCGCTGTTCCAAACGTCATACAAACTCGTTATAGTTTACTATTCGATTTTACGAGACGCAGGATTCGACAAGTCGTGCTTAGGGCACTGAGCGCCTAGTGTAATCGCCTACCAGGCCAAGAAATACGTCTCGATCGCGTTCGCGTTTAACAATTCTCATACTATTTGACACTTTAACGCAAACGCGATCGAGACGTATTTTGTGCTTTTTGATTACACTAAGGGCACTGGTAAAGATCGCGTTAAGCCATTTGCAGCACAACTCACAAGACCGTCGTGGTGATCCCTGGGGAAGGGCTAGATGTCCAGCAGTGGACGTCTTCCGGCTGATATGATGTTCGATGAAGGCTTTTGTAATATTGTATCGTACATTATTACGTGTTAAATTTAACCATCCCAGCAACAGTCGCCCGACGATCGTAGAAACTTTTGACGTTTCAGAGACATGTAAAAAAGTGGATGGATAGCGACCATCAGACAAAGTATACTTAGCCAAGTTTTAGTTAGACAGGTCGCTGTTGCGGGCGACGGCGCAGAAAATGGATTCCCCCACAATAACGCGCAGATTACTATGGGTTGAACATTTTGTTGAAAAACCGCCAAAAAATTCAACGGGTCACGAACAAAAATAAAGAGAAAATGTTGCACTGTACGAGTACGAGTAAGTTCTAGCGTCAGTTTATTACTGATTATTTTCATCTAGTAGTATTTATTATTTATATATTTATGCGGTTATAATAACGTGGAATTTTATGAGACGTTATTTGCTGGTGTCGTTTTTGAATGTCTGACCAGTCATCTAGTTATAATAATTAATCGAAAGAGTTAGTGCAACAAGTAGCTGAACGTTTTAAAAGTTACGTGGAGTTCAAGAGTGTTTTGAATAAGTGTGTGTATTAAGTATTTTTTAAATTACGCGTGTTCTTTTAGCAACAAAATTTTATCAGTACAGCTTTATTTTTATAAGTATTGGGTAGAAATGTTAGCCATTCCTGAAAACAAATATTATTTAAGATGTTGCCAGTGACTTTCAGTGAAATTCAATTATCGCTATCCGGTTGGAACTTTGCAATTTTTTGGGTTAGGTTAATCTTTTTTTTATCTGTATAGGCATTTCAACGTAAAAAGGTCGTAACAAATAGACAAACCTATTTTTTATTACAATAACGTATAAACAGACAATACAATACAATACATATATTCCTTATTGAAAACCACAAAACAGTACAAGTAAAAAAGCGATCTCTTACATACAACCAAAATACAGAAACCAAGATGAAGAGGCTAATTTAGGTGGCCGAAATTAACAGAAAGGAGAAATGCAAAATTAACAGACGTTTCTATTCATGATATTGCTTAAAACCTTAAAAAAATCCCTACTAGCGTTTCTTTCCTATCAAAGCACCCTCTGCCCCAACCACACTCCAGGCTCTGTAATATTAAAAAGGCCGGAGAATTTTGACGTCCGATGAATAATGCCGTTATTCCGCCGCCGTCGACAGTTTTTCGGTAATTGGGTTTGGAATACTCATACAATTTTAAAACGGTCCTGCTCGTACAAAAGCGGTGAAAAGGCGAGTGGATGTTTTGACCTGTTTAATTCTTACCATGGTGTTTTTAGCGATAGTAAAACCGAAAACTACGAAGATATTTCGGCTTGGGCAATTTTGTTTTCCTCTACAGGTGTCAATATAAAATGACCCCACACTGCGTACATACAGGGCTCTGCTAACACTGGACATCTTTAAACACTAGGGAAAAGCGGGAAAATCTTTGTACGGAACCCTCGTTCGTCGACCTTGGTCGATTTTTTAGCGATAATAAAACTGAAAACTGCGAAAATAATTATATTTCACAGAGCGAAACGTCTCTGTTTTAACTTGGGCAAAAATGCTGTTCTACTCTACCCTCATTTTTAAATCGACTCTTGTAAAATTTTGTGAACAGGTTGGATAATAAGTACCTACACTTTGTCCCAAAATATGTATGCAAAATGTTGCACGCGCGGTTCCCATACAATTTGGTAAACTGTTTCTTTCTATCTCCATGTAGTTATACTCTAGTAAACAAACATAAATGTGAAGTCATTAATGCGCAGGTCACTGTTATTAATGGGCCAGGCATAAATGGGGCCGTAAAATCAAAATGGCACGACATTGTTACAGCCAAGATTAGCTCGGGTAGTGGGACCACAAATATCCTGTTCCCGGGGATAAGGGCATTTAAAAAAAAACTGTGTACCCTTTTTGCCGAAAATGTCCTAAATTTTTCCAATAGAAAATTTCTTTGTCAATTGTGTGACGGTTCACAAAAAAATGCGGGACACTTTTTTTTTATTATTTAAATGGACAGTCTCGAATATAGAGATTTGCATTTGTATTAGTCCTCGTGATTCTGAGCAGAAATTATCCAAAATTTGTAAGGTTATCCAAAGAAAGTAAAAGGTGCACAGTTTTTTATAAATAAACAAAACCGGTTAGAGCAGGACAGGAATGGACACGCGCGATTTCCCCTCTGCCAAAACTCCAACATCAAGACTGATCAAAATGACCAGGGTCTGTTGATTGTGTGCGTGTTTTTGGCATTTCTGTGACAGTTTTGTTTTAGTGTGAGTTTGTAGGAACGTAACAAATTTTGACATGAGCGCAGACGTGTGCTGTACATGTGTGTTCCTCGTCCCCCTCAAAAAGTGGCAGAAAAATTGTAGTGCATAGTTATGCCAAAAGTGCTTCCCGTCTGTCTGCTTTATGCAAAACTGGTAGCGTAATTGCGTAACTATTTTGACACTCGTCATCGGATTGAAATGTCAGTTTTTGTACGACTGTGACAGCTAGCTGTTGCCGATACCAATTGTCAGGCCTTACAAAATGAACGCCATTGTAATTCCAAGCGAGTAAGACAGTAATCCCTTTTGTTTCATAGAAAATTTTTAGTCATAATTGTAGGTACTGTTTGTCATAATCTGTCACTAATCATAACTTTTTTTTAAAGAAATTTGTAATAATCATTCTGTACAACTATATAAACAGTAGATTAGGTTTACTTTATAAAAAATATGAACAATTAATAGGTTTCAAAGAAAAAAAGAGTTACTATGACTAAATAATGACAGATTATGACAAATGTTATTGGGCTCTGGTTGTTGGTTGGGTTCCTTCTTTACATGACTGCCTAAAAAAAGAGTATTGTTTTCAGGGTACAGTGTAATTTACCACAAACTGTAGAACTAAATTGTTTGTCCCAAAAACTTCGCTTCCATGGCCACCCCACCCCCAAGTCACATATGATGTCTGACGGCAGCGCACGTGTTAAATTCAACTAATCCCGCCAAATAGGCCAACTTAAAGGGTTCGGACCCACGGACCCCTAGGGTTAACTGCACTTTTTAGGGTTCCATAAACCAGTATAAACCAGTTCCGCGTTTAGAGGCTTTCCCGGGGTAAATGTTACAACGAAATTCGATGTGTCGATTTTGTATTTGTTTGCAATTTTGGCTTCTTATAAAGAGGAGTTCGTGTGATTTTTAGCCCGCATTGTGAACGTTATTGAAAATGACAATTTTTGAAACAGGGCGGGTATGGGTATTATGTCTCTCTCTCTATCTCCCGCTCTATTTTCAGTGATAGTTTCTATGATTCAATCATATCATACACTTACAAATGAACGGATGTAGGTAAATAGGCTAAATCGAGTTTGGCGCGTAGTGTACATTTTGCCGCCAACGAGTCGTGCGCTCAAAGAAGAAGGACTAAAAATGAGTTGGAAACAGATTATCAGACTAAACTCGACATAGTATAAAAGGTTCATGGAAAGAATATGACTTTCGTATACCTACTTCTTTTTAAAGTGATAAACAAGACAAGTTACATAAATATTTTTGTATGTTTAACTGAGTGGTTAAAATCTAGTTTAAAAAAGTGACTAGACACTACAATGCTCTTTCCGTGTACCTTTCATTATAATACTTAAAGTGAGTGATCCATTTATTTCACTAAACCTAAGAAATCTCATTTAAAATCACCAAACTTTGTCATTCAGAATAAAGGTATCAATACACGCTGTGATCGTATTCAACTAATTCAACCCAGGTACACACTTCCGTACGGGGATCATCCTAAACAAACGCGCTGTGTACACTGTCCGACCGTCCGACCGTCGGGACCGTACCGACCGTAGGACGAGCTCCAAACGTATAAACTTTTACATCATAAGGTAAAAAGTAAATAAAGTAAATACTAGACTACTACACTACACTAATACTACGCTCTATAATATACTATAATTAAATCCCACGGTAGTTTCATGTTAAAAAGAAATACTCCGCTCATACCCAACCATGTCAGAAAATTTGAAAAACCCCGGACTGATTTGATATTTTTGATAGAACTTGGGCCACGGCCATTTTGATTAAACTAGCTTTTGATTATAAAAACTGTATTAAAATCGGTCCATTGTTTTTGGGTCGCGAGTTAAAAAGTGGATGAAGCTGAAGCGCAGTAATTCATATTTTTTATACGCGGTTCAATTCATCGCTGTATATTTTTAAACAGTGTTTAATTAAAGCGTGGCGGTGGATTCAAGATATCGTGGCATAAACAACTGTCCAAACATATTATTCGGTAATCAGAGATAATTTGACTGCCGTAAGGTTGGCAGCAAGTCTGCCGATTCCCGCGCTACGACGGTGGCGCCGTGTGGCGGAAAAAGGCACTATTGTACTCGGCGAATTCGAACATGGCGTGTGCGCTCCGACGCTCTGCCAAATTAATAGTATAAAAACGGTGTTTCCAATAAGAATTTACGGACGGTTCGGCTTAAAAACTATTTACGGTGCTCTTGGTGTTGTGGAACATTATGGACAGAGTTTGTGGCCATCACCCTAACTTCCTTCAGACGGACTTCAACCCGGCGGCTCCCACGCGTCCCCCAAGCAGTCTCCAAGGTACGAATAATTGTCTTTCATTATTGTATAATATGCTTGGACCACACTGGGAGATAGTTAGGTATTAACCTTGACTGTATTACGTTCTTACATCCACTCGGGCTCTCTAACTGATCATACCTACTATCAAAGCGTAATATGTTACTGCAACAACAACAATAACAACTGGCACTGCTAACTGTTGCTTGGTTTTAACTTGCAACGTGAAAGATGTTGCCCTAATTCTTCAAATCTTTATATACCTGAATATCTACTACTAGCAAGACAATTTAGTTAAAATCTTTAATCAACAAAGATTGATGAATTTGGATGGCCACATTAGCAGTGAAACACCAAACCAATTAAATCGCCGATGGATTTCACTACTTTCTCAATTTTAATTCGATCTTTTATTCAAAGCAATTGCTTTAGAAACATACGTCCGTAAAATGCCTCTACGATGTCGACAATTACACAGCGAGATTTTGGTCTACCGAAAAAGAAAAGGTAGGTATCATAGCATTACGGATGCGATATAACGGTCGTCAATTGTTTGGGTTTGTGTGTTGATGTGATTGTAATGACAACACGATCCGGAGTGAAATGTAAAATTGAATTTGTGATTTATTTATTACGACTAAATACAAATTAGTGGGACTAAATTTAGGGGCAAAATGCAAATTTAGGGACAAAATGCAAATTTAGGGGCAAAAGGCAAATTTAGTGGCAAAATGAAAATTTAGGGGCAAAATGCAAATTTAGGGGCAAAATGCAAATTTAGTCTCCATCAATATAATTATTTATCACTTCGTTACAATCAGAGAGAGCTTTCGTCTGAACCAACTGTAAAATTCTATAGAAAAACTCCATCTTTAAAACGAAAGTCTATTTTCATTCGAACATCCTTTATCTCGCTCACACTTACATCTTCTTACTCTTTCACACTCTTTAGTTCGATTTCCCACAAATCTCATTATGTACCTGCTTGGACTTAAGAAAAAGAGAGATTGTAATTAATTTCGAAATTTTGCTTTATTTAATTAGATTTAGGTATAGTTGTTTTTTCTAAATGGACAGTAATTATTTACTAGTACAACGGGTTAGGTTAATGCAACTTACTAGGCTAAATTTTCCTCTGCCTCTCTTTCTTCAAACACTAACTCCAAAACTTAAATAAATGAAATCATAGCAGTGTCGTTTAATCCTTTTCGTACGGTTTAGGCAATCAAATCATACTGGGAAATGGACTGCATGGGTTATTGTTGTCTAGACAACGGATAAACATAATTCTATACATATTAAACATCCAAGACCTGAGAACAAACGTTCGTATTCACCATAGCTACAAACATCTACCCCGACCAGAGATCGAACCCGGTACCTTACCGTACCTTACCTTACCTTAAGCTAGTCAGGGTCTGTAACTTTACCGTTAAAAGTATTGACGACCGTCGATACTTTTAACGGTAAAAACTCAACAATTTAAGTAGCATTTATTCGTAATTGGCACTTGACTCAAACATTAAGACAATAGCTTGAAAAACATTATTATTAATAGGCAACTCAAGTTTCAAGTATGACCTTCAGAAATAGGCAATTCAGTATTTTCATATTCCACTACAACTCTGCAGAGCTATATCGGTATGAATCGAAATCGAATTCGGATTCGATTTGCTGCCACACTATTAGCATTCGGAAACTGGCGAATTTCCGGGAAAGACTTTAAATTCTATGAACACATATTGAAATAGATTTAGAGAAACTGGAGCACACTGTGCAGTAGTGAAAATTAATTTTACTGTATGCTGTAATTTATGTAAGGATAATAAATGCAATAATAGAAGCTTTTCAGCACTAAGGTCGAGTCTCTCGTACTTACGTGTTCCGTATTTTCACAGGCACATTATTTTACAAGTTTTTATTTAACTTATAATAAACTAGCTTATGCCCCGCGGCTTTGCCCCCGTGAAATATTTCAAAATGGGCTAGTTCCCTATCCCGTGGGAATTTCGAAAAATCCCTTCTTAGTGCACCTCTAGGATACTCAAGGTATATGTCTGCCAAATTTCAAATCTCTAGGTCCAGTGGTTTAGGCTGTGCGTTGTCAGTCAGTCAGTCAGTCAGTCAGTCAGTCAGTCAGTCACGGTACTGTTTTATAAGTATAGATATGTAGCCTACACGTAATGCTCGGGTCAAATCTTGTAACTGAATTATAAAGCAGTTATCCTCAACCTATTGAGACGAAATTTGGCATATTTATTTAAGTCTGGAGACAATACAACAATCTAGTACTTAGTGAAATAATGGTGGCGTGCAGGAGGGAATCGGCTTGAAATTTGGTATGGATATGTAAGTTAGATGACCATATAAGTAGGTATAGTAAATATACACAAAGCTGGCAAAAAAGCTAGAATTGAAAATGTTTTTTTAACAGAAAACTTTTCGAAAGAAAGAAAGAAAGAAAAAAATATTTATTACTACCAACACACAAATTTCATAACTTTTTTTTTATTAACTACTATCACAGCATCCGGTCCTTCGTTATTATGTAGACATATTTCCACTCACACTCCATCTTGCTGTATGGGTATAGAACGCGAGGAATGTCGAGGATCCGGGTATAATTGATATTCACGGGAAACCTGTAAAAATAAGAAAACGGGGAAAAATTACAAAAAGATACTCCTTTTAACATGAAACTACCGTGAGACTCAATCATAGTGAAATAAACGGATCAGTCCGAAACATGTCCAGCTATACTCGACTGACATACGTGAGTGATCCGTTTATTTCACTATAAAAGATACTCCGTTTGAGATCGGAATAGGGTCATTCATAAAAAGCCGGTCACTATCTAAGTTGACTCCAACAAAGAAGCATTACATATTCTTAATTTCTATTCAAGTGGAAAAAGTTACCGGGGAGCGAAACAGGGTCTTCTCTACTTCTGCTTGAACAAACTGGGGCTTTGAGGTGTATTTTTGTATGTGTAAGAGTTTATGAAGTACGTAAACACAGAGCTAAAACAAAATCAAAGTGTACCTAACGAAGATTTAAACAATTAGATAAAAGCGTAATTTAATTATGAACTAAAAACAATTACTTTGCTCACCCGCGACCACTAATGACAAATAGTTATATCTGTGCAGCAAATGTATGTTTCCATTCAATAAATTATTCGCAATTTAATTGTCAAAATAAATTATGAAAAATTATAATCAGGGATCGTTAAATACGAGCGAGTTGGCAATTATTGCAAGTATTGGCAAAAAAATGTAGTTCGAATTGTCTCATGAACGGTGATAGTCGTAGTAGATGATGGTGTGCTGTTGCCGCTATAACAACAAATACTAAAAACAGGATTAAATGTTTTTAAATGAATTTTAAGCCCCCTCCCTTACAACAGACATGATTATTTTGCCGTTTTTATAGATAATGGTACGGAACCCTTCGTGCTCGAGTCCGACTCGCACTTGGCCGGTTTTACCGTATTGTACTACTGTGGCGTATTGGTAAGGCACGTTACACGGAAAATGAAGGATCCGGGTTCGATTCCCAGGGTTAGTCATACTTCTGTTTTTCTGTGTATTCTTGTTGCGGCGAGTAGATATTTAATAGTACATTACTACAGAGGCCAGGAAGTAAGGGGTTGCCGAGCGAATATAGACGGCCGAGCGTAGCGAGGTCGGATAGTTAAGAGGCTGGCAACCCCCTTTCACGCCGAGGTGTGTATAGTGCTTTTCTCAAACATGCAATGAAATAAAAATTAAACAAAAATACGTCAGACGTGGCTGTATGGACCAAGTTTCCTTTGCCTGTCCCTTATTGGAGAAATTAATAAAAAAAGTTGTCAACTTTACCTCCAAAATGATTAGGTAACTTTTTTTTGCGGATTGAGCAGACGTTTTTACCGCTAATATTTAATTAAAACAGGTATTTAAATGTGTATTACTGTAATTAAATTTGCAATTTAAAAAATATTGGAATTGGTTAAGAATGTGTTATTAGTTATGTTCATGTCGATTTTATATAGATAAAACTACAAAATTAGCAAGCAATCGTTATTGTTTTTTTAATAGGCGTAGTGGCAGAATGTCATGACGAACCAAAAAGCAAAAAAATATGTCTTATAGGTATTATAGTTTTTTTTTATGGCTGAACGCCTTGATGCTGTGTCACAAATACAGTGGAATGAAAATTAAAAAAGAGCATCTTGCCAGCCTAGGCAAGTTTGTATGAAATTCCATTTCCTATACACCTCGCCTAACCGCGCCGGCAACGTGATACGTCCCGGCCGGTTTTTTGGAACATAACGTCAATATTTCATTGCATGTTTGAGAAAAGTATAATTAAATAATAGTTAAAACCTTCCTTAGGCAGTGTTCAAAATTTAATTCCACAGTTAAACTTTGTTCAAGTAACATAGGTTCCTATTAAAGGTCGCGTGCTGAAGGTTCCGTGTCTGGATCGAACCGCCTATAACCGGTAATGTGACACTTTAAAGCCAGCCCCTTAATTTTGTAGGCACTTTCTAGAACATTGTACAGGCGGTTATGCAGGGTTAGAAATGCTTAAGGTTGCTTAGCGATTTTCATTATACACTGTTCGAATTAGCATTACGGCTGTAGGCAGGCTTTGTAAGCGTGTTACTTGATACCTGATTCTGCCGTATCGTTACCTCACTTACGTGTATTAATTTTTTACCGCCGTCGCAAAAAAGAGTGGTGTTAAAAGTTTGACCTGAATACCCCTAATTATGTATCTGTCTATGGTGTATCTGTGTATCTGTCTGTGGCATCGTAGCTCCTAAACGGATGGAAGGATTTAGACACGGCGTTCTTAGCTAATTTTAATAATTATTAATTATTTTTAAATAAGTAATTATTATTAACGAACCCGATAAAAAAAAATTCACGAGAATCGGTTCATTTTTGAACATTTTTCTTCTTTTTTTTTTTAATCCAAAAATGAATCGACAAAAATAATCTGTGCTTACAGTCATCAAACCTGGTCGCAAATTTTCACGAGAATCGGTTGAGAAATGCGACCCGTAGAGGAGAACAGCCGGACAGACGACGGACAGACGTCGGACAGACGGACAGACCATAATGAAAGCATTTTTGTCCAAGCTGAAACGGAGACGTTTCGCTTGCACGGTCAATTAGGTAGGTACATGGTGGACATTGAAAAGTAGTTTTGATCACGTTTTGATTTAACGTGTTTTTTTTTCAAATGTTATGACAGAAAAGTGGGAGAGCCATAGGTACTGTAGCTATTTTTGCTGTCGTACGAATGGGCCGGCTCGTCCGGTGAAGTACAACCCTCTCGCAGAAAATCGGCGTGAAGCAACAGTACCCTTGTTGTCTTTCGTTCGGTCAGTGAGAGTGCCAGAGGCCCGACCCCCCCCCCCCCCCCCCCTCCTTTCCTCTATCCCTTTTCCACCTTAAAGGCCGGCAACGGACTAGTGACTCTCTTGGGGTGGCTGGTTCTCATGGGTGGCGGTGATCGCTTACCATCAGGTGACCCACTTGCTCGTTTGCCTCCCTCTTTCAATAAAAAAATGACAGTCAAAGTTACTTTAATACGTTAGTGTGGCAACATCCTCTTTCTTTATACCTACCGGTTTGCCGGCACGGGACGTATTTTCAAGAATGACAGTCAAAATCACTTTAATACGTTAGTGTGGCAACATCCTCTTTCTGTATACCTACCGGTTTGCCGGCACGGGACGTATTTTCAAAAATGACAGTCAAAGTCACTTTAATACGTTAGTGTGGCAACATCCTCTTTCTGTATACCTACCGGTTTGCCGGCACGGGTCGTATTTTCAAAAATGACAGTCAAAGTCACTTTTATACGTTAGTGTGGCAACATCCTCTTTCTTTATACCTACCGGTTTGCCGGCACGGGACGTATTTTCAAGAATGACAGTCAAAATCACTTTAATACGTTAGTGTGGCAACATCCTCTTTCTGTATACCTACCGGTTTGCCGGCACGGGACGTATTTTCAAAAATGACAGTCAAAGTCACTTTAATACGTTAGTGTGGCAACATCCTCTTTCTGTATACCTACCGGTTTGCCGGCACGGGACGTATTTTCAAAAATGACAGTCAAAGTCACTTTTATACGTTAGTGTGGCAACATCCTCTTTCTGTATACCTACCGGTTTGCCGGCACGGGACGTATTTTCAAAAATGACAGTCAAAGTCACTTTAATACGTTAGTGTGGCAACATCCTCTTTCTGTATACCTACCGGTTTGCAGGCACGGGACGTATTTTCAAAAATGACAGTCAAAGTCACTTTAATACGTTAGTGTGGCAACATCCTCTTTCTGTATACCTACCGGTTTGCAGGCACGGGACGTATTTTCAAAAATGACAGTCAAGGTCACTTTAATACGTTAGTGTGGCAACATCCTCTTTCTGTATACCTACCGGTTTGCCGGCACGGGACGTATTTTCCGGGACGTACTTAAACTTTTGCTTTATTCTGAAATAAAAGTTATGCCATTTCAACTTCATAGCGTAGCTGTATATTATTATGATTGGAAAAGCAGGCGAAACTAGTATGCCGTTATTTTGTATGTATTTAGAGTGAAATACTTATTTGTCTACCTGAAAACCGGCCTTGCAGGAAATTATTTATTCTGTTGTATAAACTATATAAATATTTGTACAATTCATTTCTTTGTCAGTATTAATGAAGCATTAATGAAAATAGTGTCTAGTTGGTATATACTTGTTGGAGTATCATGTTTCTCTATCCTTCACAGTCTTCAGTCGATAAAAGATTAGGTACTTACAATAACTTTCAAAGCGTTAGAAGTGCTCATTGAATCGGTACATTCAACAACTTAAAGAGTTAAAAACTTGGCAAAATTTCCCGTCTTTGTTATACTTTTTATAAGCTTTCTATTGTTATTTATCAATTCCACCTAACAAGTTCAAAAAATCTTCTTACAAAAGTAGCCTTGATAGCCTCGTCAGGAGTAATAAAATACAACAGTTACGACTGAATAGCTCCTACGTTGAAGTTAAATTATGTTCTTCACTTAAGCAGGAATATTATTATGTTGACAGTCCATACTAACTTGTGTTTGAAGCCCTGACTGAACTGAAACTGAACACGCCCTGCTGAAATGTCTTGGAGCAAAACTACCCGTATTACCATTGCCAAGTAATTGGCTGCAATTTGAAACAAAACCAATTGTGAAATAATCATTGTTAACAATACGAGGCATAAAACAATTAAAAAATATATAGCACAGTCGTTCCAATTTACAGGGCAATTGAAAATTACTCTATAGCAGTTAGCATGCTTGCCGTTTCCTGTTTATAGTCGAGTTTATTGCATTTCTACCTAGTTGATTTAGCGATCCACCTCGCAAGACGGTCGCATATAAGGCATAGTTTTTCGACACAGAGTTCACAATCAAGAATGAAGAGGAAAAACCCAGTCTTTTTTTATACGCTATTGGCTTGCGTTTGACCACAATCACGCCTGATGGTAAGCGAAGATGTGGTATACGATGGATGCCCATTCACCATAGACTTGAAAACGGCCAGATTATAGTGTTCAGGGAACACAGACGCATGCATCTCCTTCATCGCACGTACGGCTAAAGAGTGGAATTCCCCTCTTTAGCCGTACGTGCGATGAAGGAAAATTCTATGTTAAGTTTTGCTATTGATAGGCAATGATAACAATTATATCCTAATGAATCCTAGAGGAAGAATCACGAATCAGAAGCCTTGATTAATAAGGTAACGCAAGTCCCAGAAGCTTAGATGGGCAGGCCACGTGGAAAGAATGGATGACACCAGAGAGATGTTAAAACCACGACCAAGTGGACTCCGCCACAAAAAACAACTGTAGGAAGACCAAAGAAAAGGTGGAAGGATTATGTTAAGGAAGATTTTGAGAGACAAGGGCAAATAAACATCTCAGAAAAGGAACATCAGAGACAGAGCGTCGTTGAAAGAGAAGCAAAAAGAAGGCATTATAATTATGCTTAAATGTTGTTACCCCGCTTGTGACGCGTACTCCACAATTTGTGGCTCATCATTGCTGCTGATATGATGTATTGTCTTCTCGTCAACATCAAACTTAAGAGTTACACTCTTTTCGGTGAAGTTTCTTCCAATTATCTCTCCTAAAGCCAGCTCCTCGACCACCTGATACGACAAGACACCGGCCTTCTCCTTTATCTGGTCCATGTAGCTGCGCCTAGGTCGACCTCTTCCTCTGTTTCCTTAAATTTTTCCTTCTAGAGTCTCGGTCTTTAAGAAGTTGTCGTGTCGTATCAATTGTCCAATAATTTTTCCCTCGTTTATTCTTTATAGTATTCAGGATTGTGTTCTAAAATGGTGTTTTGCAGCATTTGTAAGTTTGGAATTTCGTGTGTGCATTTATAGCACGTGGTGGGGAAAAAGTGACGACATCGATTGGTCCCGGAAGGAAATACGAACGATGGCATTTCTATCCTCTTTTATTAGTTGTGTGTTTAAGCCACGAGCCGTCCAAAAGTGCAAAAATTTGACTACGGTCCACACAGCACCGGAGTACGTATTACTGCAGATGTTACGTCATATACATTATTCAGAGATCTCACCGGTGATACTCAGCTCTTGTCGGGTAAGTGCAGCAATATACTTTACCGGTGAATATAAACAAAACGGCTTTGTGAAATAATGTTTTAGGTTAGATTTCTGGATTGTTTCGGCTAAAAAGCTTTAGCCATACTAGTTAATAGAATTTGCTTAAATTTTTTTAATGTTGTCTTCTGGAACGGTGTCCTATTTTTTTGGAAAAATTAACAATCAATGATCAGCTGATCCTTTTGACAATGTGAAAGCGAACGCGATCGAGACGCACTAGGCACTTAGAGCCTACTGCTGGATACAGGCCTCCCCCAAGGCTCTCCACTCAGACCGGCTTTGTGCTTCACGCATCCACCGCGGTCCTCTTGTTGGTGGCCTACCGAAAGCTCGTCTCGCGGTCCGTGGGCGCCATGTGAGAACCTTCTGACCCCATCGGCCATCAGTCTTGCTCACTGCCACTTAAGTTTCGCAATTCTTCCTACTATGTCGGTAAACTTAGTCTTGGCTTCTAGTCATTCTAGTGTAAGTAATCTTTTACAAAGAAAAAGTCTCGACCGCGTTCGCGTTAACGTCTCAATTACTATGGTCGAATCGGCAAAACGTTTGCGTTAGTGTGTCAAATCATCATCATCATGTCAGCCAATTGACGTCCAATGCTGGACATAGGTCTCCCCCAAGGCTCTCCACTCTGATCGGTCTTGTGCTTTCCGCATCCACCGCGGTCCCGCGATCTTTACTAGGTCCGCGCTCCATCTTGTTGGAGGCCTACCGACAGCTCAAATGTGTGTCAAATACTATGATAATAGAACGTTGCCAATACGTGCCGCTAGGAGTCAGTGCTGCCGATTTGCCCATAGTAAATAGCGACTTCTGATAGGAGGCCTGTGCCCAGTAGTGGGACATAGAAAAGGCTGGTTATGATGATGAGATGAAATAGAGACATTATTAAGCTCGCGGACGGGCATTCTATAGCATACGAATTTCAAGTACTTTTTGTGACGCGCACTCTATAGCAGTCTTTAATGGAGCTCTTTCTCTGAGCGGAAATGCTAAAGAATGCGCTCTGCCATAGTAAATATTCGTACCTACATCTGTGTTTACAGCCACATTCTCTTCAATCACGAAACGCCTACAGTCACATTTACTTGATCTATACGCACTAACAAACTACTATGTGTCGTTGCCCAACGTACCCCCCATGTACGCACACAGATGCTATGTCGCTGGTTGTACTATGGCAGACCAATGCTATAGCATTCATTGTCACATAACGGGCTATAAAAACACGTCACATGAACACTGCTAGTATAGCATTCGACACGCATAGAGTTCACTGTGATATACAAATCGTATGCGATAGCACAAATACAACGAAACTGCTGCAGCTGCTATAGCAGTTCTAAATATCCCATAAAACATTTTCAGTGTGTAACAAGCGTGACCTGCTGTTCGCGAATGTGATCGAGACTTATTCTTGTGTCAAAAATTACACTAGGCTCTGGACAAGTTGGACAATCAGTATCCTTGATTAATCGTTAAATTGCCAACGTGTTACCAAAGACCGAAGACATTAAGTTAGTTTACGAGAACCAATCTGGAGTCGGGTTTACGACGCGCTTTATTGTCTGCCAGAATAACTTGGATGGTTTTGTTGCCTTTGCACGTAATCGGACCTGCATAATGCGATGACATCTTCCAGTTTATACTTACGTTCGCAAATCATTATTTAAGTTGGCTTGAGGTAGGGTAAATTGCCAGCAGCTGAAAATGTCACCCTCATTTCGCTACCAATCTCGTATGGCAATACTGAGTATCAATACTTTCACAAAGCATTTCATTAACTTACAGGTGTATTGGTAAGGTGGCCAGTTACTTGTTTCTAACCGAATCAGTGGTCTTGATCTTTTGGCCTCATCTTCACTTACCATCAGACGAGATGGAGACCAATCGCTGGTCAGTTTTTAATAATAATGAAAAATATGGTTTTATTTTTGATCACTTTATTTCATCTTTTGAGTCACTTTTTAATATCTATTGCTTAATTTTTGGAAGAGGTTCTTGCAAGTTTGACTGTATTACAATTGAAACTACTAATTCCGGCAATAAAACCGGCAGCCGTGAAGCAACAGCGCCCCTGTTGCGTTTCGTTTGGACAGTGAGAGTGCCGGAGGCCCGATCCTTTCCTCAATCCCTTTTCCTCCTTAAAGGCCGGGAACGGACTAGTGACTCTCTTGGGGTGGCTGGTTCTCATGCGTGGCAGTGATCGGTTACCAACAGATGACCCATTTGCTCGTTTGCCTTCATCTATCAATAAAAAAAAGTATCAAAACTCTAAATTCTTTGTATACAAAGAGTTGCTAACTCAAGTTTTTAGGGTTCCGTGCCTCAAAATGAAAAAACGGAACCCTTATAGGATCACTTTGTTGTCCGTCTGTCTGTCTGTCAAGACCCTTTTTCTCTGGAACGCGTGGAGGTAGCATGCTAAAATTAATACCAAATATTCAAGCCTGCGGTCCCTTGAAGCTGTGAAAAAATTGACCTTCCAAGTGAACGCAATCAAAAGATACCGTCATTAAAAAGGTGGTTTCCATACAAATCGCCGTACTGAGAAAACCTAAAATATAACTTGACCCCACACTGCGTACATTTTGCTTAGGAGCTGGACTTCTTAAAACACTGGGGAAAAGCGTTAAAATCTTTCTATGGAACCCTCGTGCGCGAGTCCGACTCGCACTTGGCCGGTTTTTTTTAATTGCAGCCTTTTTGCAAGTTCAACTTTCAATAGCCAGTCTCCGAACTTTGACACAAACCTCCATTGGGTTCCCCACAGATATATCTCCAGCGTTCACATTGTGCTCTATCTCGCCAATTCACTAGCATAATTGTGTGCTTTCTACTCGGATGTGTTTGCCTTCTCGTCTGCAAGATTGATATATGATGAGGTTTCTAGGGCTGCCGGGAAGCTGGACATCAATAGGAAAGGTACAGCATTCATCATCATCATCAGCCTTTTTTACGTCCCTCTGCTGGGCACAGACCTCCTCTAAGAATGAGAGGGCTTGGGCTATAATAGTTCCCACGCGGGCCCAGTGCGGATTGGGTACTTCACACACATCATTAAATTGCTTCGCAGGATTGCGCAGGTTTCCTCACGATGTTTTCCATCACCGAAAAGCGCATGATAAATTATTGCAAATGTAATTCCGCACATAAATTCCGACAAACTCGGAGGTGCGAGCCGGGGTTTGAACCCTCGACCCTCTGCTTGAGAGGCCATAGGTCAAACCACTATAGGCTATCATGGCTTTATAAGGTACAACATTACTTGTATATAAAACTAGATGAACTACTTACTAACTCAAAACGAATCTTACATAGAAAACTACACGTCAGAACTACGTACTGTTATCGGTAATGGTAGTGTACCTCAAAATGAAAAAAACAGAATCCTTCTAGGATCACTTCGTTGTCTGTTTGTCTGTCTGTCTATCTGTTTGTATGTATGTCAAGATCCTTTTTTTCTGGAACGCGTGGACGTAGCACGCTGAAATTAGTACGTCAGGCAGGGATCTGGCAAGGCTGCTAGCAGTGTCTTTTTTTAGATTAAACTCTCGTTTTAAAAAAACAGTGACTAGACAATGTCCTTTCCGTGTACTCTTAATAAAATTATATTATGACATTTTGAAGTGTGGTGCCATCCCTGTGTGCTAGTGGCGCCCGTGACGGATGGTCCCAAGCGGCGCAATTTCATAAATCAATCGCAACACTGTCTTCGGTGTATGCGCTTTCATCGTGTAGCTCTACGCTAATCAAGGACCATAAAGCCAAGAGGACTGCCAGTGTCTATACGATGCCGCTGTCCTTTGAAATAATAAGCCTGCTGCAGCCAGTTTTACTACGGAGGGGTCTCTGTACCATTCATTTGGTATGACATTTAGACCTCTGGCTAACACAATAGCGTCACCTAAATTAGTTTTTTCTTTCAGTTTATAGATGGCGCTATTCTGTTAGCCAGAGGTCTAAGTGTCATACAAAATTAATGGTACAGAGACCTCTCTTATAGTGAAACTAGCTACAGCAGGCTCATTATTTTATAGGAACGCGACATTGTATAGCCATTGGCAGTCTTCTTGGTTTTATCGTCCTTGACGCTAATGTATACGAGTAGATGACAGTGTGATCATGATAGGGCTGTGCTTATTATCTATAACTGATCAAGCTAACGAAGTTAGCGAAGCTTCTCCGTTACAGCTTAGACGAAAATTTGATAATTTTAGGGTTCCGTACCTCAAAAGGAAAAAACGGAACCCTTATAGGATCACTTTGTTGTCCGTCTGTCTGCCTGTCTGTCTGTCTGTCAAGACCCTTTTTCTCTGGAACGCGTGGAGGTAGCATGCTGAAATTAATATCAAATACTCAAGCCTGCGGTCCCTTGAAGCCGTGAAAAAAATCAACCTTCTAAGTCAACGCAATCAAAAGATACGGTCATCAAAAAGGCTATTTCCATACAAATTGACGATTTCCAAAAACCTAAGGGTACTTCCAGTTGTCCTAGAAACTTGAAATTTGGTATGAAGGTAGTTTTTATAGCACAACCACCCCAAAAAGTCTCAAAATCTTAAATTTTTATGTCTGTCTGTAGATTTCGAAGACCAATATAAGTTGACCCCACACTGCGTACATTTTGCTTAGGAGCAGGGTTCAGCTTACACTGGACTTCTTAAAACACTGGGGAAAAGCGTTAAAATTGGCCTGTTTTTTTTTTGGCAATTTTTTTTTTTTTAATTAAAAATAAAACGAATAATGTTCAAACATAAGGTCGCGAGGTCTACGTCTTACCAGATGCACTATCATCATCATTAGCCTATTCTAGTCCACTGCTAGACGTAGGTCTCCCCTAATGAGCGCCATAGCGCCCTGTCTTCAGCTTGCCGCATCCAGCATCTGCCTGCAGTCTTTCGCAGATCGTCATCCCACCAGCCCCCATACTACGAAAATCGAAGTTCGTATCGTATCGTCCCGCTCACTCTCGTGTTAAATAATATTAGCTTCAGAGGGACGGCACGATACGAAATTCGAATTTTGCACTTCGTAGTAGGGGGGCAGGCCGGAGGGTTCCACGTCTACGCACTACAGAACCACTAGTTAACTATTAACTATAACCCTACTCGCTAATTGAAAAGGGGAACGGTTGAGATGTTTGGACGATTTAGAAAGATTCTTTTGGGCGAATCACTGTACTCTGTGAAAGAGTACATTAGTGAAATGAATTTCATTGACGTAATTATTTAATAGTTAATGTTTTTATTACCTGTTAGTATCGTTCTATATACTATGATGTGGGCGGGGCACATCAGAACTGATGGCCGATGGGGTCAGAAGGTTCTCGAATGGCGTCCGCGGACCGGGAGACAAGCTGTCGGTAGGCCTCCAACAAGATGGAGCGACAACCTAGTAAAGATCGCGGGAACGCGGTGGATGCGGAAAGCACAGGATTGGTCAGAGTGGAGAGCCTTGGGGGAGGCCTATGGCCAGCAGTGGACGTTAATCGGCTGACATGATGATGATGATGATTGCTCTATGTTTTATTAGTTGTTATAATAATTTTTCTTTTATGTGATTTTGAATTTTGAAAAAGCCGTGATAGCCTAGTGGTTTGACCTATCGCCTCTCAAGCAGAGGGTCGTGGGTTCAAACCCCGGCTCGCACATCTGAGTTTTTCGGAATTCGTGTGCGAAATTACATTTGTAATTTGTCATGAGATTTTCGGTGAAGGAAAACATCGTGAGGAAACCTGCACACTCCTGCGAAGTAATTCAATGGTGTGTGTGAAGTTCCCAATCCGCACTGGGCCCGCTTGGGAACTATAGCCCAAGCCCTCTCATTCTGAGAGGAGGCCTGTGCCCAGCAGTGGGACGTAAATAGGCTGATGATGATGATGATGTGATTTTTTGCTTTTTCTGATTTTATGTGTACTGAAATTTTGAAAACAGTAATAATTATTTTTGGATTCCTTTTTAACCGACTTCGAAAAGGAGGAGGTTCTCAATTCATAGGAATATATCTTTTTTTGAACAGTGAGACATAATTAAATTTTTTTGATTGTACTTTTTACTTGACGATCTTCTTTGTGATCACTACCTAAAAAAAATATGCAAGAAAATTACATCGAAACTATACTGTCCCACCACTAAAGGTAGAGCTAACGGACAGCTGGCTCCGACTGTACAGACAAACAGAACAGCCTTCGCAAAGTATCAACAATTCGCAACTATGTTCTAAATATTAATTAAATGCAGTACACTGGAGCAGCGTCCGTTATCAGGATTCCCTTTTATGGATTTCTGGGGTGAATCAAAAGTTCAACTTCCAACGCACAATGAGACAAAAGCTGTAGAGTTGCATAGCTAGTTAAGTGGTTTAGGGTGCCTTTAGCACATAGTATAGCAGTGGTAGAAACGGATGCAATGAATAAGATTGGTGAATATCCATATCCATAGCAACGTAGCATACCACATCTCTGATAGAAGGAAAGAATTCATCGACTTGTTGGGTATGTTTAACGAGCGCGTAACATTTTGTATAGGTATTTTGTGACGTCATGAGTGTAATTTTGTGAGGAAATACTTCTTTAATAAACAGCTTCAACTATTTTCGTTGGTTTCTGAACAGTTAATAAAATTGTTGAACACCACTTTTTTTGTCCCAAATTTCTTGCGGCGCATTCCTGTTGCCAATCATGGTCTTTCCGAGAGCGCAGGTGGACTCAAAAAACTACGTATAAAAGAACATTCAACTGGCTTTGCTGAATAAAATCTTGAATTTTGAATTTGAAACACTTTGCCTCGGCGTGACTATTAAATATTAAGATGCTGTTTATAATTTACCCTGCAACGTTTTAAGCATAGACAGACCGCGTGCTCGAAGCCTCACCACACGTTCAATTTACCAACTCCTCTACGACCTTGTGGTGTTAATTTTATCGAAACTAACTAACATCAAACTGCGATTTAGCGCCTCGAGGAAAGGTGTGCTATTGGCTATTGGATACCCGAAACTTTGGGTAACATTTTTAAAGGGCTTAAGGGTTTTAAGGGCCTTTTTCCAAAGGCGTTATGGAGCGCATCGTGTTAAGCCGGGTATTCATTTAGGCATTATTCATTTCATTCATATTCATTTAGTTAATAAACTGTGAGACATTGTCTATGTAGTTGATCATCATGTTTACGTATGAACAAGTTTACTGTAAATGATATTTTTAATAAACTCACTGAAACATGAACACACAGAAAAAAAACAGAAAAATGCTAAACCCGGAAATCAATATTCAAATTCAAAAATTCAATTTTTTTATTCAGCAAATAGGCAGTTGAATGCTCTTTTACACGTCATTTTTTGAGTATACCAGCGCTTTCGGAAAGACCATGATTGCCAAGAAGAATGCGCCGCAAGAAACTTGGCACAAAGTCATTTTTTCTAAAAACAAGTTACATTAGCTCTTACAATACGTAACCACAGACAAATTACACAAAGAATCGAACCCGGATCCTCGACACTCCGGGTCGTGTGCCGTTCCCCTACACGACGATTGATTTGTGAGTTTATTATACAAAAAGATACTCCAACTAAGATCATAAAGTTTACTGTAAATACTGTTTTGTGTACTTTCTAGTCCACAATTGTCAGTTGTTGCATGCTAGGATGTCATCCGAGGAGGTAGTGATGCTAGTAAACTTGTAGACATGCTTATAAACTCCAGCAACACACTTGCATACCTGTCATAATTGTTAGGAAGCTTCCTCTACATCTAGATGTATAAATTAGGAAAGTTGAGAAACCCCCGTCATTGTCATTTCGAAGTTAAATATAAAAAAAATGGATTATAGGATTTTAATGAAACTTAGCTAATGAAATAACCATCTCGATGAAATTAGCTTTCGATTAAAAAACCGCATCGAAATCGATCAATACGTTTGGGAGCTATGATGCCACAGACAGATACACAGATACACAAACACACAGATACATACGTCAAACTTATAACACCTCTCATTTTTGTCGCCGGTTAAAAATTCCTTACAAAAATGTCGTGTATCTCGCAAAGGTTTACAAAAAACTGTACAGCTACCAAAATAAGGTGAGAGGTCTTAAAAAGTCCGGTTTCACATGCAGCGCGAATTTTCTTTTGCACCTGGAACGTCATGAGTGTTATTTAGTCGTTTTTCAGACCTAGTGCTTTAAAAGAATATTAAGTTTTGGAAAGCGGCACGAAAATATAAGGGGCATTTCAGAAACGTGTTCTGAAATTACAAAGATAGAGTATTTGAGTGTTTTTTTATTCGGGATGTCTCCTAACTTAAAAAATACCGCCAAGGTCCGGAAACGCCCAGGATAGGATTCCGTAGCGGTTACGAAAAAGTACTTGCACATTTATTTAATTAATGGCAAAAACGGAACTCTTATTTTGTCATGTCCGTCCGTACATCACACGCCATTAACTCAAAAACTACAGCATATAATTATATTGATGAAATTTGGATTACAATAGTAACAATAATAAATACGAGTATTTCTAGAGGAGGCATTCAACACTTATAACAAAAGCTGAAAAAAAACTTTTTCAGCAAACGTAAACGTGTGGCACATTATTGCGACAGCTATTTTAGAAACGCTTTAAGGTACCTCTTTTGTACACACTAGTAAGAAGAAACCGGCCAAGTGCGAGTCGGAGTCGCGCACGAGGGTTCCGTAGAAAGATTTTAACGCTTTTTCCCAGTGTTTTAAGAAGCCCAGTGTTAGCAGAGCCCTGCTCCTAAGCAAAATGTACGCAGTGTGGGGTAAATTTATATTGGTCCTCGAAATCTACAGACAGACATAAAAAATTAAGATTTTGAGACTTTTCTGAGTGGTTGTGCTATAAGAGCTACCCTCATACCAAATTTCAAGTTGGCAGGACAACTGGAAGTGACCTTTAAGTTATCGGATTTCGGCAATTTGTATGGAAATAGCCTTATTGACTGTATCTTTTGATTGCGTTGACTTAGATTGTAAGACTTAGAAGGTTGATTTTTTACAGCTTCAAGGAACCGCAGGCTTGAGTATTTGATAATAATTTTAGCATGCTACCTCCATGCATGCGTTCCAGAGAAAAAGTGTCTTGACAGACAGACAGACAGACAGACGGACAACAAAGTGATCCTATAAGGGTTCCGTTTTTTCCTTTTGTGGCACGGAACCGGAAAAACGTAAGTTGCGTTACATTGCGGCACTTGATCGACTAATTTTGACTCGTTTGCTTCACTGCCACGCAACGTAACATAACTTACAAAATTTTTCTCACTAGTGCAAATTCGTACACACGCGAATTTTCGTGCTCTCCTACCACTCTCATTAGTGATTCCGCGACATTTTCGCGAAATGAAAATGGCCACTGTACAAGAGCTGGCCTTTGACAACCGACTCGCAACCCAAAAACTGGTTTTACTGAAACTCCACGCTTCACCTCTTTTACTAATGAGAACGATTAGTTCATTGTGCAGTTACCAAATCATACCATCTGTAAAACCATTATGTGCAATAAAGTATTGAGTATTGAGTATTGAGTATTGTTAGTTTCCTAACATAAATTAAATGCTAGTTAAGTAGCTCTGGCAAGCAAAATCAGCAGCGCATCTGAAAACCCCCGGGGTTGTCGGTGTCTATGGGCAGTGATGATTATTTACCGTCGGTGACCCACTTCGCTCGTTTGCCTTCCTTGTCGTATAAAAAAAATGTCAAAAACGGATCCCTTACAGTTTCATCATGTCCGACCGTCCGTATGTCACAGGCATTTTACTCAAAAACATAAGAGCTATATTACGTATTGATGAAATTTGGAGTATAGGTGTATTTTGAGAAACCGCTACTTAGTTTAATAGTTAAATAACAAAAATAAGTATTTCTAGGGGCTCCATACATGTGACAAAAGTTAACAAAAACAAATTCAGCAAATGCATTTCGACAGCTGCTCTAAAAACACATTTATCATTTCTGAACAAAAATCTATATAGTTACCGAACCTGCTCACAAATTTCACGAGAATTGGTTGATAAATGCGACCTGTAGAGGAAAACAGCCGGACAGACACCGGAAAGACACCGGAGAAACGGAGAGACATACGAAACACACCTATAAATGTAATGTGTGTAAACTGTTTCTATGTGCGACAAAGTATCAGTGCCCTAAGCACGACTTGTCGAATCCTGCGTCACGTAAAATCGAATAGTAAACTATAACGAGTTTGTATGACGTTTGGAACAGCGCCCGCCCGTTAGCGTATTTGGAACTAAAGTTTAGTATGAGATTTCTCGATCTCGATACGATAACCGTAACGTAACGCAGGATTCGACAAGTCGTGCTTAGGGCACAGAGGGTCGAGCACGACTTTACGAATGCTGCGTAACGTAAAATCGAATAGTAAACATTGTCGAAGTTGTATGGCGTTTGGAACAGCGCCCGCCCGTGAGCGTATTTGGAACTAAAATTTAGTATGAGGTTTCCGGATCTCGATACGATAACCGTAACGTAACGCAGGATTCGACAAGTCGTGCTTAGGGCACAGAGGGTCGAGCACGACTTTACGAATGCTGCGTAACGTAAAATCGAATAGTAAACATTGTCGAATTTGTATGGCGTTTGGAACAGCGCCCGCCCGTGAGCGTATTTGGAACTAAAATTTAGTATGAGGTTTCCGGATCTCGATACGATAACCGTAACGTAACGCAGGATTCGTAAAGTCGTGCTCGACGCTAAGGAAGCAATTTTGTCCAAGCTGAAACAGAGACGCTTGACTTGCTTCACTTGCTTCACTTGCTTCACTTGCTTCACTTGCTTCGCTCGATGGGTCAAGAATACCTAGGTACCTATTTTTATGTGTATATGGAAGATTAGAGTACAAAATGGCGTGTCCATTAATTACGTCAGGTGAATTTGGCGATTTTTCGACCCCCGTCTCCCCTCGGTCAGCTGTCGTGATGCATTGTCATAACATTACCAGCACATTGTGTTTGTATTTGTAGCAAAAGTCGTCCCTAAATCGTAAGTTTATATGAAGTTGCTACAATTTAATCTATAGTCTAAAATGTACGTAAAGCCTGCAAATTGTAGGCACGGCAAAGTACTATGTTTCACAGTATTTTTCCTTCCTTCGGCTTGATAAGCAGTTGGAGCACAACTTTGTTATTTTATAGTTTTGCTCAGGACTTTACGAGTAATTGTTTAATACTTACAAATGCGCTTAAATTAGGACTTTAATAGTGTGATCATTTAATTAATTAAGTCTCTACTTTTTTGATTAAAGTGAGAAACCTAGTTAAAATTGTAATAATAGTAATAGAAGACTTATCAAAAAACAGTCTTAAGTCTTAATAACTATTTGCGCGTTGTGGAAATTCTTCAACAAAACCTGCAAGTGGTGAAGACACTGTCATGTTAAGTAAAATGTCTTCGCTGGTGATTAATAAAAATACATTATCGGTTAATTATTAATGCTTTGTCTAAGTAGACTGTAAGTTGGTCAAATGATCCTATTGTTGGAAGAGCAGGGTCTCCTGGCACAGGTGCCTTAATGTATCTACTAGGAGATCTCAACCTTTACCATTGTAACACCACAGTCTGTTATCAGTAAAGCATTATTATTATTAGTACGGGTTTCCGATCACGGCCCAATGGGGACCCGGTCATTTGAAAGGCATTCATTATCAGTACGGACGATACATTACTTACCTAGTAACTTATTGACAGACTGATATTTAAAAGTTACTTAGAGCTTGAGTGTCACAGGGCTGCAACAGACCTCTCAGGATGAGAGTGCTTGGGTTATAGTTCCCACGCAAGCCAGGATTAAGAATATCATTCACCTCATTGAATTCCTTCGCATTCGATTTCAAGGAAATAAATATTGACGTTATTTCTTTCCTTGAAATCGGGACAACATTACAATACGACATTTGTTGCGAAAATCTTTAAATGCATCTCAGAATTCAGACGGTGCCTCTAACAGTTGCAGCTGACGCGCAATTTTCGGGTTCTCACGTGATCGCTTGCAGTGGGGACTGCAAAATTGTAGACGATGCTGTGTCGTAATATTAAAACTGTTGAATAAACATAAGCCTACGCATCTTATTCGTACAGCGTTGTTAGTTTAATAGTTTTTTTCAATACAGTTGCTATTTTAAGGCTATTATATCGTGCGGAAAGTTGAATTTTTCGCACTAGTGCTTTTTCCTTTTCCAAGGCGCCTTTGGTTTCATTGCCATTTTTTCGAAAATTTATTAAACAGCATTTGGTACACGTGTGACATACTTTCTGCGCTTGTATTAAAAAGTACTAAGAATATTGCAAATCCTTTCCTTCTCGAAGGAACTTATATTTACGCTAAAGTTTCACCGTAAATATTATTTCTCAACCGAGCAACGCGACTACGCTATTACTGCCTTCCGTGTAATTAGCATTAAAAAGAAAAGTAAACTTGACAGATGGCCAGTCTCCCCATTCCCAGGTTAGTTAGTTTCTTAACTAGATTCTTCATCTCCGGGAAATTTATATTTGCGTTGTTCGTAGCAGTTTTTTATGAAACAAAGAAGGAAAATTAGCTCATGAGACGAGTGATCACTGCTGTCTAGAGTACGTATCCGTAATACCTACTTGAGGTTATTTAGATATGTGTTGAAAATCTAGAGGACTAAGGTAAAATGCCTGGCACTTATTTCTCCGGCCATTTATGTGGGAATGAGATGGTGGTACTGTGGACGAATGATTGATGCAAAAGAGTGGATAGAATGACTGGAAGATATTTTGTGAATGAACGGTGAGAGTGAGTGTATGATTGAGATTCGATTGGGCTGTCTTAGCGATTAGATGTGTTATAACTTTTTTTTACTTTTATTAAACTCTTTTTCTTAATTTAAAACACCTTGTTTCCTTCATTCGATCCCACATTTTGGGGGCTCGTCCGGGATCGGAAGGAAAAAAATTAAAAGTAAAAAGTGAACGACGGACTGGTGTGTAACTTTGCGTGACGTGACGAGGCGGTTACGTTTGGTTTTAATCGGTTACCATTACGACGGGTGGCCGAAATAAAGACGCGTACGGATTCCTGCTGGCTTCGAGAGCAAGACGGTAGCTTTTGGGCCGCAAGAAATAGCACATCGGAAAGATGCCGACGGATACGCAGAACGACGTGGCGGCTGGTACGAGTTCGGGTGATGGCGCTGACGAGGCGATGGTGCTTAAGCTCCGAATACCAGGCCCAGTAAAGACGACGACGACGACAACGACGGCTAGGACACCTAAGTCTCCAATTCCGACGTCACCGACACCACCGGTGATGACGACGTATGACGGAAGAGAGGGCGGCAGCCTGCAGTACATGGATGACCTTATCCAAAAATTCAGCGCTCAAGATAAGACGTACAGCGTGAATAAGTTTATAGAAGACATCGATGAAAACGCCGTAATATTTAGCTGGACGCCCTTACAGCGGTTAATTGTGGCGAGGCGCAGTTTAACTGGCACCGCAGCGCTTTGGCTGAAGGCCGAACGTCCGTTTAAATCGTGGGATGAGCTAAAGTACGCCCTAAGCAAAGAGTTCCCCGATACGGTAGACATCAAAGCCATACACGAGTTGATGACGGCTCGTAAGAAGAAAAAAGATGAAAGTTGCCTTGATTACTTACTTACCATGCGCGAGTTGGGCAAGAGGGGTAAAATGCCCGACTATGTCGCGATTCAGTACATCGTAGACGGCATAGAAGACGTAGAAACTAACAAGATGATGCTATATGGTGTTACATCATACGGCGACCTAAAGGAGAAGATTAAGATTTACGAAATGATAAAGAAAAAGACGAGAATGACGCATTCACAGCACACCGAAGTGAAGAAAAACTGGCCGAAACCAGTTTACCCCAGCTATACAAAGAAGTGCTATAGCTGCGGAGAGGAAAATCATGTGTCCAGTATGTGTCCGCACAAAGAGAAAGGTGCGAAATGCTTTAAGTGCAACCAATTCGGACACATATCGGCGCAGTGTGCCTCGGCGCAGAGGTCAGCTGTGGAACATCGTCATGGCGGCGGCTCGAGATCAAATATGTGTGTGCAGTCGGAAGTTCGTGCGAATGACTCGGAGCGGAAGATGAACGACAGCGAAGTGAATGATGAAAACTTCATGGCGGTCGACACATCCAACATGGCGGCGCCAGCGGCGGCAGCTGTCAGTTGTGACAGGAGGGATGATGACATTGACAGTTCGTGTCATAACCGTACGACGGGTGGTAACGGCTGTGTAAACAATACTGAACGGAAACCGTTGAAGATAATTTCGGTGTTCGATCTTAATATTTACGCGTTAGTGGACTCCGGTAGTGACTTAAATCTTGTGTCGGAAGATTGTTACGCGTTATTAGGCGCGCCGGACTTAACAAAGTGCGAAATATCACTGACGGGACTTGGTGCATCGCGAGTGATATCGCAGGGACAGTTTGCGACAAACATTGTGATCGACGGGGAATGTTTTAAAGACGTAGTGCTACACATCGTGCCTAGAGACGTTATGCCGTTTAATATTATTTTAGGTCAGGAGTTTTTACAACATGTGACGGTTCTTATGAATGGCAATCATGTAAGGTTATTGAAGCGCAATGACAATTGGCTTCACAATTTCGATGTGTTTGCTTCTGATGTTGTAGGTTACGTGGCGGATCCAGTTATACAGCAGGAGGTCACACGGCTGGTGGAGACCTATAAACCGAATAAGACGCGTGAAGCCCCGATCCAGTTGAAGATTGTTTTACGAGATGACGTCCCAGTGGCTCAGCGACCTCGACGGCTGGCCATAGCAGAGCAAGACGAGATAGAAAGGCAAATTACTCAGTGGTTAAAAGATGGTGTCATTAGGGTAAGTTTTTCTGAGTATTCTAGTCCATTAGTTCTGGTGAAGAAAAAGGATGGCAGCACTCGCATATGCGTGGACTATCGACGAATTAATGAGAAGATGATAAAAGACGAGTACCCATTGCCAATAATTAATGACCACATTGACAGGTTGGCAAAGGCTAAGGTGTTTAGTACATTAGACTTGAAGAATGGGTATTTTCACCTGACAGTACATGAAGATTCCATTAAATACACAGCATTTGTTACCCAAGATGGTCAATATGAGTTTTTAAAGGCACCATTTGGTTTGTCTGTTTGTCCGAAGGTGTTCACTAGATTTATAAATATCATCTTTAGAGACCTAGTGGTGAAGGGGTACATGCTAATTTTTATTGACGATTTAATAATAATTTCAGAAGATGAGGCACAAGGAGTGCAACGACTAAAGGAGGTACTAACGAGAGCTTCACAGTATGGGCTTGAAGTGAACTGGAGCAAGACGCAGTTCATTCAACGTAGGGTGGAATATCTTGGCCACGTGGTTGAAGATGGAACGGTGAAGCCATCACCAGACAAAACCGACGCAGTGGTAAGGTTTCCTCAACCTGTAACTTTGAAACAGCTCCATGGATTCATAGGATTGACTTCATACTTCAGAAAGTTTGTACCTAATTATGCTGTGATTGCTCGACCGTTGACAGATTTACTTAAGAAGAATGTAAGTTTTGTATTTGATGACTGTCACAAACAAGCGTTTAATGAACTTAAGTCGAAGTTGAGTAGTAGTCCAGTACTGATGATCTACAGTCCAGGTTTGCATACTGAGATGCATACAGATGCCTCGATGGTTGGCTATTCAGCTGTGTTGATGCAAAGGTGCCCTGATGATGGTAGTTTGCACCCAGTGCATTATATGAGTCGCAAAACAAGTGAAGCAGAACAGAAGTATACTAGCTATGAGTTAGAGGCTCTGGCTATCATAGAAGGTGTAAAGAAATTTAGAACATATTTGTATGGAATAAAGTTTAAAATCGTTACAGATTGCAAGGTGTTCCAGATGACATTGAAGAAAAAAGATTTATCTACTCGTGTAGCGAGATGGGTACTTCTCCTTCAAGAATATGACTATGAGATATCACATCGATCAGGATCACAGATGAGACATGTGGATGCATTAAGCCGAGCACCTTTCACTGGAGTTGTGACAAGGGAGCTGCATGAGATGCTACAAAGAGCTCAAGAATCTGATGAAGGACTGAAGGCGATCCTTGAGATACTCAAAGAGCGTGAGTACCAAGATTATGCCATTGAAGGTGGAATACTGTACAAAGGTACACTACTGGTCATACCAACAGACATGGAAGATGAAATCCTGAAAAGAGTACATGCTGTGGGTCATTTTGGAAAAAAGAAAATGACAGAGTTGATAAACAAAGAGTATTTTATAAAAGACTTATCAAGAAAGATAGACGAGTTTATCATCACCTGCGTGCCGTGTCTACTAGCAACGAGGAAGGCGGGAAAACCAGAAGGGTTTCTCCACAGTATAGAGAAGAACAACATTCCATTGTTTACCCTCCACCTGGATCATATTGGCCCAATGATGGAAACAAAGAAGCTGTATAATTATATACTTACTATAGTTGATGGATTTACTAAATTTGTGTGGCTTTTTCCAGTAAAGGGGACAACGGCTAGAGAGACGATTGATAAGTTGAGAATACATCAACAATGTTTTGGCAACCCATCCAGATTTGTAACAGACAGGGGAGCAGCATTCACGAGTAATGACTTCAAGACTTATTGTGAAGAGGAAAATATCAATCACGTTTCTATAACTACGGGGGTACCGAGGGGTAATGGGCAAGTCGAAATTATTCATAGAACGATGATCTCGGTATTAACTAAGATTTGTATTTCAGATCAAAGTCTGTGGTACAGACATGTGGCGAGACTCCAGTCGGCGCTGAACAGTACCTATCAACGAAGCATCGATACGACGCCTTTCGAGCTCATGGTCGGTACTAAAATGCGTACAAAAGATGACCTGAATATTTATGAGTTGCTTCAGCAAGAAGATCGAGACTGTTACGTGCAAGCCAGAGAAAAGTCGAGAGAGTCAGCTAAGTTGCAAATACTGAAAGTGCAAGAAGAAAATCGACAGACGTACAACAGAGGGCGCAAACAGAGGCGGCATTACCATGTCGGTGACCAGGTAGCAATCAAGAGGACGCAGTTTGGAACCTGTTTGAAACTGAGGGCTAAGTTTTTGGGACCTTATAAGGTAGTCGCAGTAAAGGGCAATGACCGATATGATCTCGAGAAGGTCGAGCGATCTTCAGAGGGACCTACGAAGACGTCTACCTCAGCTGATAACATGAAGCCCTGGCCCAGCATCTAGAGCAAGCACATCCATGAGGTTTGTATGACGCGAGTACCTACGATTGCCATGGTAATACTGTCATGTCATTGTTATGTCATTGTTATTGTTGTTGTTTTATTAAGTTGTGTTTATGACGCATAATGATTGTACATTGTTCGAGTTAAGATGTTTTTAAGATGTTTTTATGATGTGTATTTAAGTTGTTTTATGATGTTATTTTGTAGTATGCCTGAGGACAGTCATGTGAGTAGGATGGCCGAATGTGGGAATGAGATGGTGGTACTGTGGACGAATGATTGATGCAAAAGAGTGGATAGAATGACTGGAAGATATTTTGTGAATGAACGGTGAGAGTGAGTGTATGATTGAGATTCGATTGGGCTGTCTTAGCGATTAGATGTGTTATAACTTTTTTTTACTTTTATTAAACTCTTTTTCTTAATTTAAAACACCTTGTTTCCTTCATTCGATCCCACATTTATTCTTTGCACTGGTACACAACAGTGATAACATATTGATTAGCGTGTGAGATAGTGGTGCCACAAATAATACGGTACTAGAGTACAGAAGGCTCACTCTCGAACAAAAGTTAAGTTTCGGTATTAAATTTGACAAACGATATCTGCTTGCACGTGAAATTGAATCTTATCGTGTGACCGGTTTGGCAGCAAAAGCACAGGGTTCTCACTCGCCGATATAATACAGGTAAAAATGTTAAATAAAATCATTAACACACTGTTAAGTGTGTTGTATTATTCGCGCGGTTGTTTTGTGCGGAAATTGCAGCGTTCGACTTTTGCCTTTTTTGTTCAGTGCTGCGTTCACCGCGTAAATAGTGGATTTTGCAAAGGTTACATAATGAGGGTCCTTAAAACACAAGAGTGGTTTTAGAAAACGAGGCGAAGCTGAGTTTCATAATAAGATCACATGAGTGTTTTAAGGCCTAATTATGTATAGAGTTGCACACATTAATTAAACTACACACATGCTTATTATAAGTACTCTAAGATGGATTCAGAAGTCGAAGGCATAACAAACTTGTCCCAAATATAACTGTATTTTTTAATCATAGACAAACATGCCGAGCTGACGTTTCATATCGACTGTGTTTTTTAATTCAGCTCATTTTTAAATTTTATTGGTTTTTGAATAATTATTAAAACTGAGTACGTACGTAACGCCTGTCCGAGAGGCACGCCGTCGAACGTACCTAAACTGCGAAGTGACACCCCTCTAGTGATACCGAACTTGGCTTGCTTAAGGTTCACTCTTAAGTTAGACAGCCTCGTCCAGCGTCGTCCTTAATCCTTCGCGTATCTTGAGACCAATTTACAGGCAATGCTCAGGAGAAAACTGCCTTTACGAAAAATTGTTGCATTCATTGAACGAACTAAAGAGAAAATGTGTTACCGAAGTTGCCCAGTCACCTTGAACGGTGAAGGAAGGATCATAAATACACATCCGGGCCGGCGAGGGTAGTCAGTCGAGCTAACATTAATCGTGAGGTAACGAGCCTGCGTGAGGCACACGGACTCATTACGTGCTAAGTGGAATATAATACGAATTGTTAATACGTATTGGTATTGGATGACGCGCGGCAATTGCGTGCAAGTATTGTGAGTGAAATGCGTAGTTGTCACGTTGCGTGAAATTTGTGTGTAGGGTGTTACATTACTACGCTTGATTAGTTGTTTATAACTTGTTTTGCCTTTAAGTCTGTATTGAAATGGTTTTTAGCAACGTGTCAATTAGACTAGAGTGTGTCAATTAAGAAAAAAAATGCCAGACGGAGTAGTTTTTTCCTAACTCGTCAAAATGTCTTCGCAATCTTTTATTCAAGGAAGTCTTAATACTGAAAGACCATTCGTCTGTCAGCCAATATAAGTCCACTGCTGGACCTTCCCTAATGAGCGCCACAGCGCCTTGTCTTCAGCTTGCCGCATCCAGCATCTACCTGCAGTCTTTCGCAGATCGTCATCTCAAGAGGCCGGAGGGCGTCCTACTCTAATAATAAGTACCTAATAATAATCGTTGTAGTCACTGATAATCGTCTGCAATCGTATTAGAAGTTGTTGCAGTCGCGTACTGTAATACTCAGTTTTCCACCCGTACTGGTGTATAGCGCAAATTAGAATTTACATTACAGCTTAATGCTCCTGGTAAGGGGTACGCGTAGGATATGCGTAGGATACGCGCCTTCACGCGTAGGATAGAATTACACTTTCGTCGTGCAGATATTTACTAGAGCGTCACGTGATTGAGTACAGTGAATCTGGGGAGCGATACGGAAAATTATAATATTTCACAAAATATGTGAACGGATTTTAATGAAACTTAGCTACGAACCGTCTCGATTAAACTAACTTTTGATTTGAAAAAAAAAAACTTCATTGAAATCGATCCATCTGTTTGGGAGCTGTAATGCCACAGACAAATACACAGGTCAAACCTAAAACAGATCTCTTTTTCGTCGTGGGTTAAAAATGATCTAAAAGAAGTGGTCTTACTTAGTTGTTATACTAGTGTTCGGTTTTATCCTTCTTATTATGTTTGTTTCGTCGGCAAAAAAATAACTTAAAATCCCTAACTAGGTACACCCAGTTCATTGATTACCAGGCGCCAAGTTGCGGTGCAAACCGTCCAAGTTTCGCGTTCGCCACGAAACTTTAAACGTACTCCAGCACGCTAAGAACGAAATTAACTAAAATACTTGCTGGCACAAAGGTTAGTTATGAAAGCGTGTGTTTCGCCAGTATTTTCTGATACACTTGACACAGTATCGATAAACTTTGAGTGGTAGATCAGAGGCTCGAGCACGAATATCCGAATCTTAAGTAACGTAATCGTATCGCCATCGAGAAAACGGGGAGCGATGCTCTAAAAGTCGTACAATTTTTCTCGATAACGCTACTACTCAATTATACGTTACCTAAGATTCGAATAATTGTGCTCGGGCCCCAGTGAATACTAATATTACCTTTAGTTCGTTTGTTCAACGATTTTTCGTGAAAACATGAAACGGGACCTTCAGCAAAGATAGTCGATAGTTTTGACATTAAAAAAAAATGCTATATGGACTAACAATCCCCATCATCCATCATTACATAGTACAACAAACTACTACGAACGCGAATAAGATAATATTATACCTACCACATTTGAGAGCCCATTATTACTACCGACGAATAGTTGTCTTAAACTACTGCTGTTCAGTGTATTTTAACCTCACGCAGTCTGGCTGATACGAGATTTTGCTCAAGTCCATTACTTAACTCCTGAAATTGCAATTAACATTAAATACTAGATAATAAACTCCACTTTGTTAAGTTATCTAGCAATGTTATTAACTTAACTAGACGTGTAAAGTTTTAATAGTAATGCTTGCTTCATACTACCATGGTTTGTTCACTGCGTACCAGAATCCATTCATCGACTTTATATAAAAAACTAGCTGTTGCCCGCGACTTCGTCCGCGTAGATTTCACCTATCGCTCTCCCGCGGGATCTATACAATGTTCCCCGAATAAAAAGTAGCCTATGTTATTCCTCAATATTCAAACTATCCTCTTACCAAATTTCATCTAGATTGGCGTCGCGGTTTTTCCGTGAAGAGGTAACAAACAGACAGACAGAAAAACAGAGAGACAGAATTACTTTTGCATTTATAATATTAGTTAGGATTAAAAATATACCAGCCACATTTTCCTATCCACCGTCCGCTAATTTCTAAATAAAGGGTGTCCCGAAAATACATCCGACGTCACTCAGTCATTTGTTTTTCTTTTGCACATCCTTTCCCGATTTTGTCCACCTCCTAATTTGGGTAGGTAGGTTGCCTTTATTTCCGATCTACAGATAAGCCTGAGGCTCACATTCCTTCGGCAAATGACGTGTGCAAATTCATGAATCGTTTCCGGTCCCATTGTTTGTTTTTCAACTAAATCGCTTATGATAAATGTATTGCGATCCTAATGGACAATGGCCCCTTCGCTTTGTGCCTTTGATTAATGAGACTTTTAAAAACCTAAATGGTGCACGCAACCCCTTTCGCGGTGGAAAAATGTCGCTGACATAAAATTCCGTTATAATTATAGAATAAAAGTTATGATGTATGTTTTAGTTGTATGTTTATGTAGGGCGTGCGGTATTGGCAGTACCTACAAAGGTAAGTAACGGTGCGCGTATAGTACAGAGGGTCGAGCACGACTTTACGAATGCTGCGTAACGTAAAATTGAATAGTAAACGTTGTCGAGTTTGTATGACGTTTGGAATAGCGCCCGCCCGTGAGCCTATTTTGGAACTAAAATTTAGCATGAGATTTCTCGAACTCGATACGACAACCGTAACGTTACGCAGCATTCGTAAAGTCGTGATCGACCCTCAGTAGGCCGAGCACAATGTTTTCGAATCTTGCGTAACGTAACGTTTTCGTATCGAAATCGAGAAAACCTCATACCAAATTTTAGTTCCAAATACGCTCACAGGCGGGCGCTGTTCCAAACGTCATACAAATTTCTTGATAACGTTTGCTACTCGATTACGTTACTCAGGTTTCGAATGATAGTACTCGGGCGTCTGAAGCACGTGCCTCGATGTAATAGCATTATGGAAGGCAATGAGATTATTTTGTTACTATTGTTCCCCAATTTTATTATTTCCGTTTTTGTTATTTTTACAGCTTTCCCTTTACAAATTATTTACGAGTATGTATTGTTTTATCAACGGGTACCTAGATGTTATTTTCTGATAGTTATGTTGACGGAATAAATCGGAAGTGTCAGTGCATAATTAAAGCGTTTTTATTTAACAACGACGACCTTCTCGCCCTAAAAATAAACCAAATTCTTAAAAAAAACAAATGGCTCATTTAGTTCAGTGTTATTACAGAAATAGATACTGAAAAGTGCAGGCAAACTAAACAAAACAGTAATGAGCATTCAAACCACATCAAATGTGACTTGTCGACGAAATTATGCATTTTGGCACAAATTTTGTGACAAAAACTGTCTCTGGTCTGGCAGATTCAGTTCTGTATAGGTACTGATAAAAAGTAGTCATACGAGTAAATTTGTCAATAATAGGTTTATTCGCCTACTGACTCTTGAATTTTAGATTAATTGGACTCATGTGATACATAGACAGTACATAGCACGCATATTGAGATTATTTTTGCTGTTCAAAATTTTGCCATAAACCAAAATAACTGAATGTCAATTTCCATGAGCTTGAGGTCCCAGGTTCGATCCCCGGTCGGGGCAGATGTTTGTATGATGAATACGAATGTGTGTCCTCGGGTCTTGGATGTTTAGTATATAAGTGTTAGCGACGCGATCAACTGTACTTGTCTTTGGCCGTGTGCTCGCGCGCCGAAGACGCCGGCCGACCGGCAGTCTGCCTGCATCCGCTATGCAAACCGCGCGTCGCTTGTGAATGGTGTCACGTGACCTTATATATATAGTTTTTCTTGTAACAGTTTTTCTAGTGTTTAGCATAACTTGACTGCTCCCAAATTAAAGCCAGTCTTTAGTGTGAATACGTGTTTTATTGGAACCAGTGCCCCATCGCCTTCAAGTGGTCCTTCGAACCGGATCGTAGATGTTTCACACACCAACGATGGTAAAAACACGAAAAGCTTCACGCAATGAATTGTTAAATAAGGAGGAAGAAGAGGCTACCACTAGTATGGCCCATACCGAGAATAATCAGGAAACAAAGAATGTACCAGAAACGTTCAAGGTCACGGTATCGGACGCGGAGAGTAGCAACGTAAAAGTTGAAGCGTACCCGCAAATCAAGATAAACTTAGGCCATTCGCTTTCGCCTGTAAAGACCCGAAAGTCATCAGTTTCTTCTCTGGAAGCACGTAAGAAAAAGTTGATGCTGGAAGCGGAAAAAAAGAAGGCCGAAATACAGATGCAACTTATAGATAGACAGCTAGAAGCAGACCTGGCTGACATAGAGGGTTGCAGTTCACACGGCAGCGAAATTAGTGAACGTCGTGACGTTGAGAAATGGGTTGAGCGAAGTCAACAGGAGCTGGATATGCAGGTGCCCCCCGAAGGTGGACACGAGCCGGGTGGACAGCCCGCGCCCATGGCCGCAGCCGCCGGCTTACGTCTTACGGCATAATTCAAATGCTCACTGAGTCAGTAAAGAACCTGACAGCGATCTCCGTCCAGAATAAACCTAATGCTAATTTACTAAGCCGCTTAAGCACGCCGCGAGACATACCCGAGTTCTCCGGTGACCCACTAGAGTGGCTAGCTTTTAAAAGAGCGTATGAAGAATCGACGGAAGTATGCCATTTTAGCCACAAGGAAAACCTCTGGAGGTTAAGAAGGTATCTTTGCGGACCTGCAAAGGAGGCAGTCTCAGCTCTGCTTATCAGCGCGACTTCGCCTCAACGATTGATGGAAACATTAGAGCTGCGATTTGGTGATCCAGACTGCATTATATCCAGGCTCACGCAAGACATTAAAAAATTACAACCTGTGTCTCTGGAATATCAGAAGGATATCGTCTCATTTTCTGTAAAGGTAGAGAACTTCATGGAAGCTGTAAAAGCAGTGGGACGTGTCGAGTATTTACAGGGCATGAGCGTTGTTTCGTTAATATTGTCGAAACTGCTTACATTATTAATTTCTAAGTGGTCAGATTATAGCTTCCCCTTAATTAAAGCTGGGCTGAAGTCGCGATTGGAAATATTAGCCGACTTCTTGCATATGGAAGCTGTGCGAGTATCTGCTACTGCTAATATTCATACTATGAGTTACCGTGCCGACCAGAATAAATATAAACAGCACGAGAACAACAGTCGGTCGCAAATAGTTTTATTGCAACAGCACGAGCAACGTGTCGAGAAATGCCAGTTTTGTCGCGGGTCAAAGCATAAGGTTTCCGAGTGTAAACAATTCAAAAAAGCGCTTCGAAAAACCAGATGGCAGTACGTTAAACGCCACGGCATTTGCTACAAGTGCCTGGATTCGCAACACAACAGAGAAACTTGCCCGGCACTCGTATGTGACAGAGATAACTGCGGTCAAGCGCATCATAAGTTACTTCACTTCGAGATCAACAATAACACCGAGCACCGTTCTAGCGCGCCGGACTAGCGGCCGTCCGTCGAGCCGGTTCCGGTGCTGATGGCCGCGCCTGCGGCGCCTGGCGTCGACGCGCGCGCGGCGCCCGGCGGCGACGCGGCCGCGGCCCCTTCAGAGATCGTCGGAAACGTGAACGTGAGCAAGTACAAAGTGTTACTTAAAGTGGTTCCTGCACGCATTTATACAACTGACGGACAAACAATAAACACTAGTGCTTTACTCGACGACGGCTCGACGGTGACGATGATAAGTACAGACTTAGCGGCGCGCGCCGGGCTGCGCGGCCGCCGAGAGACGATGCGCGTGTGCGGGCCCTGGAGCGACAACGTTGTAAAGTGCGAAAGTACGGTATTGCATTTTGAACTCTCAGGTATGGACAATATTAAAGCGCGTAGCGTAGCTGAGCTATGTTTACCGACTCAAAACTTTAATATTGTTGATTGTAGTAAATACCCCTACTTGGAAAATATTAAAAATCAAATGTGTAACGCCGATGTTAAACCTGAAGTCTTAATAGGTCAAGACAACTTTAATTTATTGTTACCACTTAAAGTAGTGTTAGGCAGTACAGATGAGCCGTCCGCTACTCTCACCCCATTAGGTTGGTGCATTCACAGGAATGTAAGTGTCCCGAGCCCGGGAGCGGGTGCGGAGCGCAGCGCGGCCGCGCAGGCGACGCTGCTGGTTGGCGCGGGCGCGGGCGCGTGCGCTCCGCGAGCTGCACGACGAGGTGCGCTGCTCGTTCGCAGTGGACTCAATCGGAGTGGCAGGTAAGCCGCGGCAGAACAGGGACGATATAAGCGCCGTCGAACAGCTCGAGCGCACGGCTCACTTCGTCGACGGGCGCTGGCAAATCGGCCTGCCCTGGCGGGATCCCGACTGCTCGATGCCGGACTCGTTTCCGAGTGCACTCAAGAGGTTAAATGGATTTGAAAGGAAAATGCGTAAGGACAGCGGATACGCTCAAAGGTACGCCGAACGCGTGAATCATTTATTTGTAAATTCCTTTGCTAAGGAGCTGCAGGACACTCAACGCACGGACAGGACGTGGTATTTACCACATTTTGGCGTGGACAACGTCAATAAAAAGAAACTGCGCTTGGTCTTCGACGCTGCGGATACAACTGAAGGTTTTTGTCTCAACGATTATCTGCATAAGGGTCCAGATCTAATCTCCTCGCTGTTTGGAATAATGCTGCGTTTTAGAGAAAATAAAATAGCAGTAACGGGGGACGTAAAAGACATGTTTCTAAGGGTAAGGATCCAGCCGCAAGACCAAAATGCGCTTTGATTTCTCCGGAGAGACAACCCAAGTGAGCCGGTAAAAACGTACGTAATGACGTCCCTAATATTCGGCGTAAAGTGTTCTCCGTTCGTCGCGCAGTTCATTAAAAATAAAAATGCACTGCGTCACGAGTCGTCGGCGCCGGGCGCCGTGGACGCTATAGTCAACTCTCATTACATGGATGACTATATCCAGAGCCTGCCCGACGAGGCCACGGCGGTCCAGATGGTACGAGACGTCACCAACATACACAAGGAGGGTGGGTTCGAGATCCGTAACTGGACCAGTAATAACCTCGCCGTACTAGACAGCGTGCCGAAAGAAACCTTAGGAACAGCGGCCGTACGGTTCAAAATTGACCAGCAGTTCGAAGGTGAGCGCACGCTAGGATTATTATGGTACCCAGGCACGGACGAGTTGGGGTTCGATGTCTCGTTAAAGCGCATTCCCGAATGCATAATTCAACACAAGCAAAGGCCGACAAAAAGAATAATGCTTTGTGTTATCATGTCAATATTTAGCCTTTATAATACAAGGTCGGATTATGCTTCAGGATACCTGGCGTTTAAATATCGGCTGGGACGATGAAATCCCAAACGATATTTATAAAAAATGGTGCGAGTGGATCGAACTTCTTAAAATTGTTGATAAAATACGTGTACCTAGGTATTATTATCGTAGTGCGCACGAGATGAATAACAACAAACCGGCTGCCGCCAGCGCGGGCGCCCCCCCGCAACCCGCTGCTACGAGGGCTACGACCCGCCCGCTCGTAGACCTCTACGCCGCCGCAGGTACCAGTACTACGAAGCCCGCTACGCGCCCACAGCTGTGCCCTAAGCACGACTTGTCGAATCCTGCGTCACGTAAAATCGAATAGTAAACTATAACGAGTTTGTATGACGTTTGGAACAGCGCCCGCCCGTGAGCGTATTCGGAACTAAAATTTAGTATGAGATTTCTCGATCTCGATACTATAACTATAACGTAACGCAGGATTCGACAAGTCGTGCTTAGGGCACTGATTGCTAAGGATGCTAAAAATAGCTCCGCGAGTTATACGAACTTAGAACTACATGTGTTTAGTGACGCGGGAATTAAAGCCATGAATGCAGCCGCTTATTGGCGCTGGTACGACGAAGGCGAAATTAAAGTAGCATTTGTAGCTAGCAAGTGCCTACACTTGTTGCACCGGTAAAACCCCTGACAGTGCCTCGCTTAGAGTTGCAAGCGGCGTTGCTAGCGGCGCGCTTGGCGGACACCATCCAGAAGGAACACAAACTAGCCGTCGCGCGGCGTTACTTTTGGTGCGACTCAACCACCGTGTTGCATTGGTTGAACAACAACACGCGCAACTACGAAGCATTCGAAGCGAATCGATTAGGCGAGATCGATGATCTCACTAGTATATCGGAATGGAGATATGTTCCCACCAAATTAAACGTAGCCGAGAGATATTCGACTTTAATTTATTTTTAAATGACTGGTTCGAGGGTCCTCGATTTTATATTCGGATGAAAGCAATTGGCCGGTAAATTTCTTGGAACCTGAAAGTAAGGAAGTATTTTCCGGATATGTAAGTACATACGAGCCAGAAGGGCTGAACTTACCTGTACCCGATCCTGGCAGATTTTCATCCTGGTTGCGGCTGTTGAGGTCCACTGCTGCCGTCCTAAAATTTGTAAGTAAATGTAGAAAGCTTACCTGCGCCGACGACGACTCCGCGACCATGGAGCGCGCCGAGCAGCTGCTGCTGCGGTGCGCGCAGGCCGAGACCTTCGCCAAGGAGATCGCTGAAATAAAAAAGGGTAAAGCGGTATCGCATGATAGCAGGCTACTTACCTTGTCGCCGCACCTGGACGAGAATGGTCATCTGCGCGTCGGCGGCCGCATCGACGCTGCTCCGGATGTCGCCCTGGAAACGAAAAGACCGCTCATTCTCGACGGGTCCCATCCGTCGTCGAGGCTCCTGGTCCGGCACTATCACGTGAAGGCTGCGCACGGTCACTCCGAGTCCATAGTCAACGACCTGAAACAGAAAAATTGGGTAATTAGATTAAGACCGACTGTAAAGTATGTAGCATCACGTTGTATGTTTGCAGATTAAGGAAGGCTAAGCCGCAGATCCCAAGAATGAGTGATCTACCTGAAGCGCGCATGGCTCACCACCAGAGGCCGTTCACCTTCTGCGGGGTGGACCTGTTCGGTCCCATGGAGGTCGTGGTGGGCAGGCGCCGCGAAAAAAGGTATGGAGTCCTTTTCACGTGCCTTACGATTCGTGCGATTCATGTAGAAATAGTGCACTCACTTACTTCGGACGCACTCATAATGGCTCTTCGCAAGATGGCATCTAGATGCGGCTGGCCCCGTCATATCTACTCGGACAACGGAACCAACCTGCGGGCGGCTGATAAGGAACTCAAGAAGTCCATTCAGGAGATAGATAACGACGCGGTAAGGTCTGAAGCCTTCAACAATGGCGCGCAATGGAGTTTTATCCCGCCCAGCAGCCCTCATTGGGGAGGAGCGTGGGAGCGCCTTATCCGCAGTGTTAAGACTGCCCTGCGTGTGGTATTAAAGGAACGCGCACCCAAGGACGAGGTTCTAGCTACGCTGTTGGCCGAAATGGAGACTATCGTCAACGGTCGACCACTTACTCACGTCTCAGTCGAGCCCGGCAGCTCCGAGGCGCTTACTCCAAATAATTTTTTGATAGGTTCCTCGTCGAATTTGCCTGCAGGTGGAGAATTTGACGACTCTGACCTGAGTTTAATGAAAACATGGAGAACAGCCCAAAGGTTAGCCAATATGTACTGGCGGAGATGGGTGAAGGAGTTTCTGCCGCAGCTGCTACCGAGGAAGAGATGGCAGCAAGAGCAAAGGTCTCTTCGTCCAGGAGACCTTGTGCTGATCGTGGACCCGGATTCCCCACGCAATGTCTGGCGACGAGGTAGAGTATCACAGGTCTTTCCGGGCAGGGACGGGCGAACGAGAGTGGTCGAGGTCTCCACTCAAAGTGGCATGCTGCGCCGATCGGCGTCACGCGTCGCACCCTTGCCTTTGGTAGAGGAGTGCTAATGCACTGGGGAGGGCTTTGTTAGCGACGCGCTCAACTGTACTTGTCTTTGGCCGTGTGCTCGCGCGCCGAAAACGCCGGCCGACCGGCAGTCTGCCTGCATCCGCTATGCAAACCGCGCGTCGCTTGTGAATGGTGTCACGTGACCTTATATATTTAATTTTTTTTTTTGTAATATTTATTGGAACACAAACAGTCATACATTTGTTCATAAACAATTAACAAAATATGTAAATCATTGACAAAACAGTGTTCACAGATGGAGTTAGTTTATTTTGTAACAGTTTTTCTAGTATTTAGCATAACTTGACTGCTCCCAAATTAAAGCCAGTCTTTAGTGTGAATACGTGTTTTATTGGAACCAGTGCCCCATCGTCTTCAATAAGTATTGTCTCTCGATATTTATAATTATGAACTCACTTTGTGTCGATCCCCAGTGAACTATTCCTCTCCACCACTCAGAGGTTGACTGGCAGAGATCCCTTAAAGGGATAAGTCCGCCTTTGTACTCAAATGTTATTGTTGTAACTTGTGTTTTATCCTGTTTTTTGTACAATAAAGTGTTTACTTACTTACTAATACATACTTATTGAAGACGATCGGGCACTGGTTCCAATAAAACACGTATTCACACTAAAGAATGGCTTTAATTTGGGAGCAGTTAAGTTATGCTAAATACTAGAAAAACTGTTACAAAATAAACTAACTCTATCTGTGAACACTGTTTTGTTAATGATTTACATATTTTGTTAATTGTTTATGAACAAATGAATGAATATATATATATATATAACTCGGAGACTGGGACGGGACGAGACATCGCACACACCAGCGGACCTGGTTTGCTAGCTAGCTGTGTCAGGATGAAATGGGTTTTACACGTAGTAGAGCTTGGTCATGAGCTTTACTCATCCTCAAGGTCGATTGAGGTGGTAGAAATAACTGCAGACACATCATGTTTCACTTCTAGGCCAGTCTTTATTTGATTAAGGCCTACATCAATGACTCTACCGCACGGTTCGGAAATAACCTCTATTGAGAAGATACCGGCAAGAAACTCAATGAGGTATAATCTTTTCAATAATAACACCATACGAGGTCTAAATTAGTTACAATTGATATCACAGTTAACTCGTTACTATTAACGCGAAATGCAAGTACCATATTGGAAACGTTGGAGAGTTCTGTGCTTGCGCCCATTCACGTGATCTATTGCCAAGATATCATTTAAGACTCAAAATAAGACTCTGTACTTGGGGCACAGGCACTTAGTTCATTAAATCACTAACAATTCTCATTAAAACTCAAAGCACCAAGCCGATGCAAACGGATTACATTACCCACTTGTGATCAGTCCGACCCCCCGATCAAGAATGCCCTTTTCTTTTCAAAGTTACTAAATGTCATTTCGACCTTATACAAACTACCCACAAATGAACCAAGCACAGACCACTCCCAAGCAGTATTTATTTGACAGCTGTCACCGCTTGACGTTTCGTTAAAATCATAACAAATGAAGGTAATTTATAATTAGACTATGATCAACACCGACTAGTGTATCGATTCTCCGACACGGCCATTCTGACGTCTCACACGTCCTCGTGGGAGGTATCTGTGGACAAGAAAATCTGAACAGTACCCAAAACTTTTCCACTCGGCCTTCCTGACCATAAAAACTAACAATCAAGGAAATAACGAAAATAATTCTATTGGTGAATATACGTCTCTTTACTTGTCAAGCAAAACTCAAATCAGCACAAAGTTTAAACATTATCGAGTCTCTCTCTCGGCATGACATGAGTGCACAGTGCTGTGTCAGTTGCCTCCATCCAGCAACCTCTACACACAATATCACATGGAATACCTCCATCCAGTATCCATCTCACACAAAACTCATCGCCTCCATCCAGCGATATCCAAAACCAATCGCCTCCATCCAGCGATCGTGGCGACCGATTACACCCGCGAGCCAAACGCACGCCACTCACAGTCGTGGCCGCACTGCGACGGGAAATGAGGCCCGATTTTACGCCTACGCCTACGAATGACCGAAGGTGCAATCAGTCTGAGCCAAAGACACTCACACCAGCAATCAACAACACATGACATACGAATATCAAATGAATTTTGCTTGTCAATCTTAAGAGCTCGAATTAATGGTTCACACCACGAAAAGGTTAATCTTTTCACGTTATCCGTAACGTAACCAAAATCACGAATTCAATTTACACGAACTTGCTTAGCAAAAATTAAAACACTCGTTTCTCTTGCCTGTCCAAAACCCAAAACTATGATTTATTGTAAACTGGGTCGCGAACATACACGTACTTACCACTCAAAGCTAGCGACATGAGCGCTACGAGAACATAATTAACAAACGTTACCTCTAGTTAGGTACTCAATCGAAACGTATTTTCTTTGTACAAAAAAACAAACAATTTAAAACACGTCGATTATTATTTCAACACACAACTCTTATTATTCATTGTCACTTATTAAAGGCTCCGATTAACTACACAAGAACCTCACGTGTGATTTGCACACAAACACGGATAGCTAATGTTTGTTTTATCCAAAAAAAAAACTGATTACCATCGTATAAACCTCACGTTGCTTTTTAAAGTCAAACCGTTCAAACCATTTAAACAAAGTCTACCTGACAATAATGACTATTCGGTGCACTTGCACTGAACATCACGATAGCTCGATTGAAATTATGAACGTGAGTACCTATTAGAATTCGTTACTTATCATACTGCCATAGTATCGAACATAGGGCACGGGTATACCTACCAGTTTTTTTAACCAAATCACGTAAACTCAGTAAAGAAATTTAACGGAAACCCACGTGTTACACAAATTATAACAAACTGAAAGCGACTCACCAGGCATATTTAAATCCTCCGAATGGGGTTCACAAACAACTACTTGCACGGTAGCCGGAGCAGCCAAAGAAGACTGGCATGGTCACCTCGAACAGCATCGATCGTACAATTCAATCAATCATCATCAGCATAACCGTCGTCATAATCATCTTTGTTATCTTGAAGTGGGACATGCAGTTCCATCCCACATCTGAACTCGGAGACTGGGACCGGGATGAGACTTCGCACACACCAGCGGACCTGGTTTGCTAGCTAGCTGTGTCAGGATGAAATGGGTTTTACACGTAGTAGAGCTTGGTCATGAGCTTTACTCATCCTCAAGGTCGATTGAGGTGGTAGAAATAACTGCAGACACATCATGTTTCACTTCTAGGCCAGTCTTTATTTGATTAAGGCCTACATCAATGACTCTACCGCACGGTTCGGAAATAACCTCTATTGAGAAGATACCGGCAAGAAACTCAATGAGGTATAATCTTTTCAATAATAACACCATACGAGGTCTAAATTAGTTACAATTGATATCACAGTTAACTCGTTACTATTAACGCGAAATGCAAGTACCATATTGGAAACGTTGGAGAGTTCTGTGCTTGCGCCCATTCACGTGATCTATTGCCAAGATATCATTTAAGACTCAAAATAAGACTCTGTACTTGGGGCACAGGCACTTAGTTCATTAAATCACTAACAATTCTCATTAAAACTCAAAGCACCAAGCCGATGCAAATGGATTACATTACCCACTTGTGATCAGTCCGACCCCCCGATCAAGAATGCCCTTTTCTTTTCAAAGTTACTAAATGTCATTTCGACCTTATACAAACTACCCACAAATGAACCAAGCACAGACCACTCCCAAGCAGTATTTATTTGACAGCTGTCACCGCTTGACGTTTCGTTAAAATCATAACAAATGAAGGTAATTTATAATTAGACTATGATCAACACCGACTAGTGTATCGATTCTCCGACATATATATATATATATGTACATATAATACATATAATACATATAATACATATAATACATATAATACATACAATAAATAACAAGCACAACATTAAAGGAGAACTCCCAAATATTTAAGAAGAAGGGGTGAGCCACATCTTCTTCAAGCTTTCCCTGAAAGAATACACAGACGAAGATTGCCTGATGGACGTCGGTAACCGGTTCCACAGCCAGGCAGCGTGCACAGAAAAGGATTTGGAATAGGTTCTGGAAGAGGTAGAATGAGATGCTAGAAGGAGATTGGTACTAGACCGTAAACGGTGCCCGCTGCCAGCAGCTAAATAGCTGAAGCACTCGGAGAGGTATGGAGGAGCAGAAGGATTAAAAATAATGTATTTACCTGTATAAGTATATTTATCCGTTGTCTAGTACCCATAGAACAGGCTTTTCCTAGCTTGGGACTAGGTCAATTGGTGTCAATTTTCTCATGAATTTATTTATTTTAATAGACGTAAAATCAGAAGAGACTGCAATTCAGGTTTTCTCTTTTCAGTTTTACTGAATAAATGTTAATGTTCTCTTTGTAACAGTACGCCTTTCTAATAATTTGCTGCGTAAAGCTAAAGAGGTATTCCCTGCGTCTGTGAGTACCTATTTCATCCTTTAACTTCAACAAATCCGGGTGCCTTTATAAACAGAGTGCACATTCATCTTTTGGGTACGCTCGCTCCATTGTCGACCCGTCGTCGCATAACAAGCCAAGATATAGCACAAGGTCAAACCCGTCGAATACAAAAAAAAACCGGCCAAGTGCGAGTCAGACTCGTGAACCGAAGGCTTTGTACAAAAATTTGCCCGCTTTTCCACAGTGTTTTAAGATGTCCAGTGTTAGCATAGCCCGGCTCCTAAGCACAATGTACGCAGTGTGGGGTCAATTTATATTGTTCTGTGACATATTTTATACAGACAGACATACAAATTTAAGGTTTTGAGATTTTTCTGCGTGGTTGTGCCATAAGAGCTCTACCTTCATACTGAATATCAAGTTTCTAGGACAACTGGAAGTACCCTTTAGGTTTTCGGATTTCGGCAATTTTTATGGAAACAACCTTTATAATGATTGTATCTTTTGTTCGCGTTGACTTAGAAGTTTGATTTTTTACACAGCTTCAAGGGATTGCAGGCTTGAGTATTATTTTGATATTAATTTCAGCATGAAAATTGCATTGCATTTGCATTGTGCGGAAAGCACAAGACCGGTCTGGGTGGAGAGAATTGGGGGGGCCTATGTCCAGCAGTGGACGTCTTTCGGCTGACATGATGATGATGATGAATTTCAGCATGCTAGCTCCACGCGTTCTAGAGAAAAAAGGTCTTGACAGTCAGACAGAAGGACAGACAGGCAGACGGAGAACAAAGTCATCCTATAAGGGTTTCGTTTATCTTTTGGGGTGCGGAACCCAAAGTATTTCCCTAACACCAAAATGCGCGAAATCACCTAGCGATGTCAAAAATAACACTAAGCCCACGTCCGTACGTCTCATGAAATATTACTCCGGCGCGAATAAGTGACGAAAACGTCTCTAGCGAGGCCTTGCCCGTAACGTATTCCTTCAAAAGAGGTACTCTTAATAAAATATCCTTTAAAAATACAACCTCAAGGCAACAGGTGACGCTGTCAGAAAGGAACGACTGCGGCCAACTTTCACTTGATTAACAATTGCGTATTTCGTGCACGCGCGAAAGCAACAAGCTTTGTTTGAAAAGGTTGAAAGTCTGTTTGAAAAATACAACCTTGCCCTATTTCACCAACGTTACAAAATGAAAGTTTATAATGACAATTGGTGACCTCGTGAAATAGGTTCACCGTCTTTATAATTGTCAGTTTTAAATGACAATTGGAACTACATCTCGTTGACAATATGAAGCGCGCTAAAACAAAAGCTCTTCAAAACAACAGTTGACACCGAATTGTTATTGAAAACTGACAATTGTAGGGGCCTGAAGACTTTTTGTTCTAGTACGCTTCATACTGGCGATGAAATGTAGATCGGATTGTCATTGAAAACTGTCATTTGTGAAGTTGGTACAACAGGGGCCTGAATGTTCCTTAAGTTTCACGGCCAGTTTTGTTTTTCACTACTTAATGCTTTTTTGCAGGAATCATTTGTGAAAGCTGAAAGCCTTTGTGTTTTGTTGAAGCATCGTCGTTGTATATTAGTTTGATTTATTATGTAGTAGACGATAACAATAGGCTTCTAATTAGTTAATACTCCAACGTTAACTGACGTTTCTTATTGTTATAGTGACTGCATTGATGCGTATCAAAATGGAGTTTCCCATCATTTCATTGAAAATAACTGCATTTGTGTCCAGTATCGTTTTTGCCCCAATCAATACCACCTAGCTAGTCAGTTATATATGTGATTTTGGTTTCGAATTGTTAGAGACACAATGTGAAAGAATTAAAAAACATTTTGTATGTATACTCAACCATTTTTCTCTCTTTTACAATTCGATGTCGAAAAAATGCCGCTTGTATTTTTACATTTATACGATTTCCGCACTCATTATGCTTCGTACTGCAAAAATCAACGTTTTTGTATCGCCAAATATACGGTTTTAACGTCGTGAAATGTTTTATGTGTGAACAATATTTTATAGGCGAATCGCTGTATTATTTGCCTGAAGCGTCAAATAGCCACGGGTATAACTTTACTGTGCAATAGAAGTAGTATTTGACTATGATATTGACTGCATAAACCGATTTTATAGCCGACAGCATGCGAAGTTTAAAGTTTCGGAATAACTCGCAATTTTCGCATTTTTTTTTTTTTACTTTGCATGTAGCATTTACGCTGGAAACTGAAATAAAAAAGTGTCTTTTGCTGCCACTTTTTGGTTCTACAGTATCTACCAACCAGGGTTTTTGTGAAAATACGACTCGAAAATAGTGCAAATAACTTTATTAGGTACCTAAAAAATGACCGCGTCTATTATTTTTTGTCTAGTTATGAATAGTCTCTAAGGGTCTCTACTGTTCTGCAGAAACTTAATTCATTATTTTTTCTTTGATTTCGAGTAGTATTTTAAACAGGTATGATTTATAAGGCGACCGGGCTTTAAAAACCATGGCGTTAAAAACTTAGAAAAAAGCTTTTTCCCAGTGACCTAGCTACATCGATGTTTCGCCCCAAACTGCAAATTTTATAGAAATCAAATATATTATCATGCAAATATAGCTCTCGTTTAAACTAATAGTGTGATAAAAATAAATCCCAAAGAGTTCATCATTTAGGTCTCATCAAACATGTACTGATTAAAAAACTACCGACACTCGAAACAACTGGAATTTTTCCCACTTGTCCAAAGGGAATGTTCGAAATCCCCGTTATTACCATTTAAATAAATTGGTTGGTATCAGTAACACGTGGGAAAGATAGAAATTCATTTACTATGTATCTACCTATCGAACCAACTGAATCGTGACTCACTGTGGAACCTTTTCGTATAAAATGTCATGGTGACACCGCATTGCCTGACAAGGAAAATAATATTTTTTATACGACGAGGAAGGTAAACGAGCAAGTGGGTCACCCGATGGTAAGTGATCACCGCTGCCCATAGACACCCGTAACCCCGGGGGGCTTGCAGATGCGTTGCCAACCTAGAGCGCTAAGATGAAATGCCTCTTGTGCCCGTAATTACACCGGCCGTCTTACTCTCCACACCGGAACACAACAGTGCAGGCACTGCTGCTTAGCGGCAGGATAAGTGAGTAAGACGGTGTTAGTGATCCGGACGGACCTCGCACATTGTGGCACTTACAGTGAGAATGTTCAACGGTGGGCCAGGAATCAAATGGTTCGACTGTACATAAATGCTTTGGGATTCACCGTCTCCTTCTCTCACGATCGTATACCGTTTGATTGCAAAAGATAGTGAATGCTAAAGCGAAGCCGAACGCTTTAGAAAAAGGCCTCTGTTGGAGAATGCCCATTGTTTAGGCAACCAGCTTTGAATGCCTCTCGACTAAAACTTTATGTTCACTATTAATAATTTCAAGCATTGTGGTTATATTAATTATGAATGTAGGTAGCTATTACCTGTAGCTACTTCGTTTTCTTTCCAGCATTACAAAGACTGGAGCAATCTTAACATAATTTGTACCTGGCGCTGAGGAGAGATCTTCCAAATAAAAAAAATAAAAAAATATGACACAAGGCATTGAAAAATTCGTTAGGTACACCAACGTTAAGTATAGCTTAATTGGTGGAGCGTGGTACGGATTACCGAGGTTGCTGGTTCAAGTCCAGCTGCTTAACGGATTTTTCTTTGCATTGTCATTGTATGTTGAATTTAATACTATGAATGTTTCATAAAAATAAAAACAAAAATAATCAATAAATCGATTATTTTCATTTTAAAATTACATCTCAATGTTATAATTGTTACTTGCTATTGCTTATTCTGTAATCAAGAGTAGTTTTCAGTAATAAGACAGGTCATGCTTTACATTTTTTTTAATGTAGAAAAAAAAAACTAAGTTAAAAAGATAGACTTTCAAAGCAAGCGTGAAGTGGAGCGCTAGAGCGACAGATCGGTGTAGTAAGTAATAGTAGTTTACGCAACTGTTACATAATGAGGGTCCTTAAACCACGAGTGTGTTTTATGAAACGTTATTAATTTTGTAGAGTTGCATACGTTGCTACAATAATATTTTTTGTACTTTATTGTACTTTGTAAATTGTACTTTAAGACGGTTACAGTAGCCGATGGCATAATAAACCTGTCACGAATTTAACAGATTTTTTTTATCATAAACAAACACACATTTTTTTTTTTATTGACGCCTTTTTTTTAATTGTACCCACATTGCTTATGAAGATGGAAACTCGCTGTCGTAATGATGGTCATTGCCATAGCATTTGAATGCATAATAGAAGACTTATGATATGACTGTGTGTAGATAAATCTATGAAACGCGTATCGATCGCAGCGATATTGACACCGCGTCAGCGTCAGTGTCATACATTATCTGCCGCTCTGACGCAGCGTCACGGACGCTTGTTTCGCAATTCAACTTTAAAGAATGACTTTTTTCTGTGTGTTTTATTTATCCTAGTTGACATTGTGTTCTCTTTTAACAGTGGTATTTTTACACTACATGGTATTTTTAAACTGAAGTACCTAAAGTTATTTTTTCAAAGTCAAATGCCACACTTTACTGCAACCGCATTATTTGTCTGTCTTCGTTTTTCTCATTTACCCTTAACCCATAAACCCTTGCGTTAGAACAATGCGGTTAGTGAAAACACGTACTTAGGTTGGGTACATTTAATCTTTTAAAATTTACTTTAAATTTGAATACCTAGTTAGTTTTTAAGGCGAGCCTATTAAGTAAAGATTAACTCATGTAATAGCAAAAAATAAAATGTTGAAAAATTATCAGCAGAGCTAGCATTGTATTATTAGTGATCTAACACACACACACACACCACTCCAATTCATTGTATCTTGAGTGGGTTTTTTCTTTTTGCCCGATTTGGCATTTGTCACTTCCATAATACAAATTGTAACCTGAAAAAATCAAAATTTTATTATAATAGTTACACTGTAATGTTATTTTTTTATTTTGAGTGCATACGCTTTTGATCTACCTAGCAACAACAAACTGTATGTCTTGTAGAAAACGACAATTATAACCCATTTAGTTATACTATAAATAAAAGGGACAACAGAACTTTCTGCGCCTTTTTCCATACAAACTTCAATAATACCTACCACGTCTCAAACTCCTCCTTGTGCCAGTATTCTTGAAAAGGGTAAAACGTTTCCGCTTCACCTTCACGCATACATAGTGACGGATAATGAACCGTACCTAATTATAGTTCATTAAGCGATTAAGTAATCAAGGTAAACACCCTGTAGATTTATTTAAAAAAAAAAACAACTCCACTACCTATTACTGTTAAACAATAGAGCCATTATTAATAAAAAACCCCCGACATTGTCATTTCAAAGTTCAATATTTCAAAAACGGGTGAACCGATTTTAATGAAACTTAGCTAAGAACCATCTCGATTAACGTAGCTTTCGAACAAAAAAACTGCATCGAAATCGGTCCATCCGCTTGCGAGCTACGATGCCACAGACAGATACACAGATACACAGACACACAGATACACAGATACACAGATACACAGACACATAGATACACAGATACACAGATACACAGACGCACAGATACACAGACACACAGGTCAAACTTATAACACCCCTATTTTTCGTCGGGGTTTAAAAAGTGTTCTTCACCTAGAATAACTTAATTATTTGCTTGAGTATTTATAGTCAATTACTTGACAGTTTGGATAAAAATGAAATGAACACCAAATGAAAAAGTACCAATTTATTGTTTCCACACCTTAAATAGAAGATAACAATAAACAATCCGAAGTATATTTACAAAGAGCGTTCACCCACAAATTCTCAAACTAACAGCGCTAATAATAACAAATAACTTAATGATTCACAAAATAATCTTTGGTACACAAATCACTGTTGTTTCATGAATAAATTTAACTGTATTTCACCCGGAGTCTAAATTGTTCATTAATAATAATACAGTTTGGAAGTGAGTAATAAAGGCTACTTAAATGTTTACTTAGTACGGCGCTGTATAATGCTGCTTAGGTCAATATTCCTTAAAACTAAAAACCATTTACATCAATTTAGTCTAATTGATCAAAAGGTGAAACTTTTTAATTAATTACGTTTTTCACGTATGTTGAGTTTTCGTGCTTTCTCTTCTTGGCTTTACAATATATTCTTTTCTCTAACGTTAAATACATTGATGGCTATTTATTTTCAGCGCTGTCGTGTCGAATCGGAAGTCATTTAGTACGTAAAACCACACTAAGATGACAGAATAATACTCAAGCCAGGATTTTACTAAGTACATTTAGTCAAATTTTGATCATGGTAATAGTCTGATTAAGCTCTAGAACATAATTTTATTAATAAATGGGACTTACACTTATGATAGCCAAACATTGATCATTGTACAAAGCAAGTCTTAGTATTACAAAAACGATTTTTTATACGTTGATATGTCAAATATTTTTACCACGGAACTATATTGGGATAGAAGGAAAGAATGTATACATGTACCCACCTCGCGTACCAAATGGGATCTCATTACCTACCTACATAAGTTTATCACCGCTTTCCACGTACAGTCAATGTCAAAGACATGGATCCGCGCAAAGTTGCAAAAATATGTATACATCAACCTTACCGTCATAGTAATAAGGTCTGTATTTTTGGGACTCTGTCCCGGTAGGGGCCCGTCTAGCGCGGAAAGCGAGTCACCGTCTGCCAATATCATTGAGACATTTTAATTCGGTAGACGTCCGGCTTTCCCAATCAATAGCCCAGTAGTTAGCTCATGATTTTCCTCCCCATAGTCCATTACACTTTAGGTCCCATCGATTTACAATAGTCCCTACACCTGGCGGGTGCTGTCTCTGAGTGTGTCCCTATAGCGCCGTCCGCTCGATGTATCCCTCACTCTTCATTAAATTGTCAAAAGGGCTTCTATGCGTTGGCTTCGGCTCCGCGCACGCCTCCCAAAGGTCCGGGACACTGTTGTCCCGTGAATGGGTGCGACATACAAATAATAATAATAAATTTATTTTCAGACCAGGTCCATACGGTTTACGAAATACATACACAGTGTATAGTGCATAGTGTGTACATATTGGTGACCTTGACTGTACGACCTCAGGTTTTAAAAACAAAATACCTTCTTGTTCAACAAAAAACTGTTCAAATATCACCTCAAAAGTTAGAGCTGTTAATCAAGGTATGTCCTCACTAAGTTACACTAATGACGTCAAAATACCTACGCAAAATGTTACACGCTCGGTTCCCATACTAAGCGATAATAGTAGTTTATGCAACTGCTACATAATGAGTATTTTAAGGCCTAATTATGTGGAGTTGCATACATTACTTTATCTACACACATATTATAAGTACTCTAAGATGGGTTCAGAAGCCGAAGGCATATATCATACCCATATCTGTCACGAATTTGACTGATTTTTTTTTAAGCATAGACAAACATACCGCGCTCACATTTCGTAAACTGTTTTTTTTTTTGTAAAAAAAAATCAATATCACATTATTAATTATACATGTCGGACTGACCTCGACTTATATACGTGAGTGATCCGTTTTATTTCACTATGATTGTAAATTACGTTGGTCGTCAAATTCGAAAAATTGAATTCGATATCGAAAAGTCATTACGACATCGAATTCGATGTCGTAATGACTATTACTTTACTGCAGGACCTGCTGCTGGAGGTGGTTGGCGGGGAAGGCGACGATGTACTGCAATGCTGGTCATTTTCTACGGTTTCTGAACGCATTTTAGAGGACTTATGATATGTGTGTAGATAAACTCTTTTCTTTTATCCTGATGTAGTCCCGTGATTGTTACAATGATTTTTATACGCACAGACGATAGTTTGATGTTTTATCGAAGAAACGTTCTAATGTAGGTACGTATTTTGAAAATCTAAACTATATTACGAAATTAAAAATAAAGTGTAGCTTGTAAAATAGTATTGGGTAAATCAACTTTTCTTTGCCACTCGTTGCCATGGAGATGTCCCCCGGGTCACTCGTCTAAATAAGATTTTCTAAGGCACCACACCATCAAACGCTAGGAGTTTCGACAGTTATATGCCAATTCCTTCATGCGTCATCTCCGAAGCATGCAAATCCTGACTTTAGGGGAGTGGTGCCTTAGATAATCTTATTTTAGACGAGTGACCCAGGGGACATCTCCATGGCAACGAGTGGCAATAAAAAGTTGATTGACCCTATTCCATTCCATCAAGTGGAAGATCAGAGGAGTGGGCTTAGTCAAACAGCGGGACACAATCGTAGATAGTCCAGCAAAATAATTATTGTATTACCCTCCTTTGCGTTTCGCAGTCGGGTAAAAATAGGACTGGGCTAGTCTTTTTTCAAAAATCAAATCAATAAATCGATTATTTTCATTGATTCAGAAAATAGCTCCATCTCTTGCCACTAATGCGTAACTGTAGAAGTTCCGTAGTGGGTGAGCTGCTTGATTAAGCTACTCATAGATGGCGCTGAGGAGAGATCTTCCAAATAAAATATGACACAAGGCATTGAAAAATTCGTTAGGTACACCAACGTTAAGTATAGCTTAATTGGTGGAGCGTGGTACGGATTACCGAGATTGCTGGTTCAAGTCCAGCTGCTTAACGAATTTTTCTTTGCATTGTCATTGTATGTTGCTAGTCTTTTTTGTCGATACGTGCCAATTGTCTTTAGTAAGTAACTGTCGTGTAATATTAAAAAACATATATCATAACAGTTTTAAATGATTCGCAGTGTTAGTCATGAAAAAAATCGAAAACAATAATTTAGGGTAGCTGTCTTTCTTCAGTGCCCTATGCACGACTTGTCGAATCCTGCGTTACGTTACGGTTATCGTATCGAGATCGAGAAATCTCATACTAAATTTTAGTTCCAAATACGCTCACGGGCGGGCGCTGTTCCAAACGTCATACAAACTCGTTATAGTTTACTATTCGATTTTACGTGACACAGGATTCGACAAGTCGTGCTTAGGGCACAGCTTCACTTACGTCTAAGTAATAAAAAATAGAGCCTTATCGTTAAATATCGGATAATGTTAGAAATATAATGAAAATAAACTTCTACTATCTATAAAAATACATTTTAAAGTGATTCTTTTTTATAAGCTTCGACTAACATAGAAGGACAAAGAAAGGATATAGCGAATCTAATGAAAAGTGAAATTTAAGTAAACCTACCCGTGCCCCGAGCACGAATATTTCAATCATACGTAACGCAATCAAGTAGTAAACGTTATCGAGAAAATTTGTATGACGTTTGAAACAACGCCCCCCGTAAGCGTATTTGATACTAAAATTTAATTAAAATTTTCTCCATGGCGATACGATAACGTTACTAAATACTAGATTACGTTACGTAGGATTCGAATATTCGTGCTTGGGATCTGTTATTTTCAATAAATTAACCATTTTGACATTCTAATTGACAATAGTGATGTCAGACTGCTTTTTAATTTGATTTCGCGTCTAGAATAATTATTAAATTCTCTGCAGACAGATAAAACATTTTTACACTTACAAAATACAGCTTTTTGTTAAGCGAAGTAAACTTATACTATCCAAATTTTACTATCCCCATAGTGATCTCCAAGAATTTACACTGTGAAATTAAATATCCTATGCTTACTCAAACAATAGTTATTAAATATTCTAATATAAATTTTAAAAATATCCTATCCTATTTACTAAAACGTCGTGAAAAGTCTTAAAAAAACAGATAGTTTTAATGTCACTGATATGACTAAAGGCGTTGACGACGAAAAATAAAATCTCACTTCGTCTTGTGTGGGCGGCGAAAACGAAGCCTCATAATACAGCTTATTGGGACAAGGGAGCATTTCTGGTGAAATTTCTAGCAGCTTTTTCCTGTACTCGATCTTAGTGTTTTCAAGAGTATCATCTTGCATCGCATCGTCATATTTATCTTCATCGAATTCGTCATTTGTTTCGTAGTCTTGTACATTAGGGGTGATGGGGTTGTTTTTTGGAATGTCATTTGTTTTTAATTTCTTGCTGAGCTCTGATCTGAGTTTGTTGTCCATGACGCAGTTGAGGCGGTCGAGCGAAGCTTTGATGCGTTTGCTGCGAGTCTCGTTTTTGAGTTTGTGCAGCCAGAGGAGACGGCAGTCGCAGGTTAATTTGTTACCTGGAAAAGAAAATATTGTTTTAGCACGGAACTGATAATAACCAACTCAGTTAAGTTGAAAAACCACTGACATTGTAATTTCAAAGAGCAATATTTCAAAAATGGGTAAACCTATTTTAATGGAACTTAGCTAAGAACCATCTCAATTGAACTAACTTTAGATTTAAAAAACCCGCGTTGAAATCGATCCATGCCACAGACAGATACACAGACATACAGATACACAAGTTAAACTTATAACATCCCTCTTTTTTGTTTTTTGTCGGGGGTGAATACAGTACGTGAATGAAGTCTATCCACAGTAGAATATTTAGTGTTAAAATATTCGAAACAGTAAGCTGTGCTTACCCAAAAGAGAGCGTTCAAATGTTCATTATGAATTTTCTTAATAATCTTAACAGAATATTAATAATAATGAATAATTACTGCACAATCCTATCAACTTACTTCTTAATTCGCTTACTACGATATTACCTAAATGTATGTACTTAAAGTAAATATCACAGTAGCACAAAGTCTACCTTATACTTTCAATATTCAAAACTTAGAAATTCTTCTAAACGCGGTATAATTGCGGCTACAAAGTATTTATCAAATAATTTGGTGTGACGCAACTAACACAACTTTTGATCGGGTTCACATCTAATCTCGGCTAGTTCCCGACATACTAAATATCAGTACAACACAAAATTAATTTCGCAAAGCATTTGCTGCAGTCCCGGCGGTGTAATTTGTTTAATTTCAAATTAGCCCTAAGCAGCTTACAACAACACAGTCCAGACACTCAAACCGAGATAGAATTAGGTTATAAATGCATTATGCAGCGTTTTAACAGTGGTCACATAAAAACAGTAAGGTCTCTAATTGCTGTTAAATATTAGGACGGAACACGTTAGAAAAAACTAAAAGTTTTTATAGTCAAGGAAGGCAAACGAACAAGTGGGTCACCTGATTGTAAGTTATCACCTATGTCCATAAACAGTAATCTAACACCAGAAGGATTATAAGTGCGTTGCCAACTTTGTGCGCTGAGACGTTTGGTCTCTTTTCATTTTGCGCTAAGACTAATGATGATGATTTATTATTATCGGACGTAAATAACAAGATTAATACTTTATCAATCCGGTTTAAATATATAATAATAATGCCAAACCACTTAAGAAATAACTATTTCGATAATGTTTATCAAACATAGGCTAAAAGTAGTCAAGATTCAAAAGTTAAAATTGACACTAACAAAGTATTGCTACACTCAATAATCGGTCATGCAGTGGAGATTTTTTATTAGGTACATTCTAAGTAATATGCGAAGTGGGTTTGTTTGGTTATTATTACGCTTTTAGGCTTTTATTTCAGTTTTCACTTTTTATCTCGGAAAATTTTATAGTTTCCACGGAATAGCGATAACCGAATCCTATGCAAACGAAGTCGCGGGCGACGGCTACTTCTGATATAGAAATAACATTAACGCACTGTTTCTTCTTTATTTACTGTACGGGTGTTGGATTAAATCGTACAGCCTGAAGTCGGTTCTAAGATAAGGCTACTGAATTAACTAACTGACTTTAATTGTATCACTAAATTCCGTTGTAACATGAATAACTATGAGATAGCACGCATAGGGAAGAGTTACTTGGATAATAAGTCTTGTTGGTCTCATTTAGGGATGTCACGAATGCCTTTTTTTCACATGCAAATGCAAATATTTAGAGCATAAAAAAATCAGGTCATCATTTTTACTGATTATTTAAAAATCTTTAATTCGCTGATGCCATAGACATTTTCAAAGTAACTCAAAAGTCTAGTGTAAACGTTATTAGTATTATAAAAATGCAGTTTATAGATTTTTTTTTTATATTCGGTTTTTAGAAAAATGAATAATAGAACATAACAGAAACAAATAAGAATAGAGAAGGACCAAAGACAGAAATTAAGGTTAAGTCAATGACAAGTAGTAAGCTTCGAGGAAATAGAAAGAGATTTCGCCTGTCTTAAAACTAAAGAAAGAGAATTCCACAGACGAATGGAAGACATAGTGAAGGAGAACTTAAAGGAATAAAGATGAACAGCAAGAAGGAAATTACGTGAAGACCGAATGGAAGACATGAACTTGAAATACTCTTGTAGATATTGAAAAGTTGCCAAATTAAATAGTATGCTATATAAAAAGAATAGAATATTAGGTAAGTAAAAATAAAGGAAAACATTTAGCCACATTAAATTTAAACTAATTTAAGTGCGCATAACAAAGCTATGGCCTATTTAGTGTCCGACTAACACCAGCGTTACCGCAAAAACCACACCGCTCGACTAAATCATTGAAGCTACTCGTATCTCTGGAGTAGCGCCGCAAAATTATGACGTTGTTAGACTATTGTGTAGCTGTAGCTGGCTATTCCGAATTCTCTGGATACTCGTTTATTCGTAAATAGTAAGATTATTACGTTCATTACAATTCAAATTTCACATTTCATCTATTTACTCAACATGAAAATTAAATTATACGGGGTGATTCGGGACATGTTACCAAGATCAACCATCAACCCTACACACACAGTAAAAGATAATGGATCATTCACCATTGTATTTTGAAACCTTTTTCTTTTACACTAATTGATAAAGATCTATCTCACTGTTAACATGGCAATTTGTTTAGGATGAAAGTAAATTGTCACATTTTACGTATTTGAGTGAGATACGATGTTTCAAAAGTGACATAGAGTTGGTCTTGCTCCCGTTTTCCAAATCACGCGTATCGAAATAAGTGTAAGAATTTCTGCTGAGATGGTCAAAATTAATAACAAACATAATGAAAATAAAACAGTAAAATAAAAATATGTATACCTAAGATCAAATTAAAAGTAATACGGTCTCCATGTGGGAGGGGGGAAAAGGCGAAAGAGAGAGGGAAAGGGGAGGGGGGTAATTCGAATGAAATTAATGAGCCTTGTCATTAAGTTATTTATACGAAGTGACTTATAAATTGCGTACCAGCATTTTGGGGGTTATACCGAATGATTTTTAGTGAAGTATCTTTTTGTATTTTTCATCAAGAAATATACTTGAATTACTTTGGGGTTAAGCGTAATTTTTCTGGTTATTTTTTTTCTATGTATTTTTATTTCAGTAAGTATTTAAAGAATAATAATAGAGGTCATGTTGAAACTATTATTAATATTTTATTTTTTTGAAAACAAAAAACTGAATACTAGATAATACATGAGGTCAAATTGTAGCAAGAATACAAGTTGTTTTAACTTCTTAAATGAATTTTATTAAGTACGTTGACGATTTACCAGTCACTCTGTAGAAGGGGATTCTAGGATATATACTTATAGAACAAATCTAGATTCTTTCGTAGTGCTATTTTAAAACAATGACTGTTTGAAACAGAGTAAGTAGTAAATTTAGTAACTTTATTTCAAGCATTTAAAGTCAAGAACTGGCTTATTTGCTATCCCATTTTCCCGACAGGAATTAAGATTCGCTAGTGTTATTATGTTTTCATACAGACTGAGCCTTGTTGAAATCTAACGTAGGTGTTTTAACAATTTCACTGGACTAAAACGAAATTTTGAAAGTATGAGCGCAGCATGTATGTGTCGAATAATCTTTGTTGAATTAATACACACACAAATTACAGGAAATGAGAAGAACACAGAGAATATGCATTATTTAAAAATTAGAAAAAAACAAAAAAAAACGAGATAAAAGTAGTAACTTTAACTACTGCCTGATAAATAGAACGCCCCGAGTTAAACTCTATATTTACTACCTAAATTATTTACACTTTAAAAATCCAGGTTAAGTTTAAAACAGCGAAACAGCGAAACAGTCTTTTAAATGAAGAACAATGCGTATAATTTTCTTCAGACAGTCTTTTCGCAAATTTTCTTCGCGTCTTTAAAAATTTTGTTTTAGAGTTTCCTTAAGTTACGTTTGCTTTTTAGTTTTATTTGCAATGGCAAAGTGGACTTTGGGAACCGCTTTCAAGATACGTAGGTACCTAATGTTGTTCTTAGAGTTTTCACAAAATAAACAGAACTGTAACTAGTATTTTTGCTAGAACAACTGTTGCATTGTGATCTGGATAAGGTGCCTTATAAAAAAGTTTACACTTTGCTTAATATTTATTTTACATTTATATTTTGTGAACAACTTTTAAGCCCCTGAGGCTACTTTTTATTTGATCATTAATAATTCCCACACCGCGGGCGTGGTTTCGCTACCTAACTTCACTAAACGCGGCCGTTAATAATGATAAATGTATGTTTTAATAAATAGACTCGAAATTAATTTATACAACAAGTTATCGTTACCAACTTACCGTCAAGAGAGATTAAGGCGTAATTCGACTTCATGTTTTCCAAGACACTTTGCATAGTCTCCTGCTTTAAAGTTTCCAAATTGTTATTCCTCAAATCCAAAACAGTCAACTTCTGGAAATCGTCCAACACGCCGGCGTCTAATGTTCCCAACTTATTATCAGCCAAATAAAGTTTTCTCAGTTGTGTCAATCCGCCGAAACCCCTCTCTGATATAAATTCTATTTCGTTCCCGTCCAGGTAAAGTTCTTGGAGGCTCCAAAGTTCCGAGAACGCCAAGTCACCTATCATAGTCAATTTGTTGTTTCTCATGTCGAGAGTAATCAGGTTGGACAGACCTTGGAAGTTCTCTCTAATTATAACAGTCAGCAGATTACTGTCTAGCTCTAGCTTCACCAGGTTACTAAGGTGCTTGAAGCAGCCGTCATGCAGCACGCTGATCGTATTCTTCGATAAATACAGCCGCTGCAGGTTCGGTAGCATATAGAATACGTCGCGTTTGAGCTCCGATATCTGATTTTCCACCAAGCTGACGTTTGACAGCATTATCAGATTAGCAAACGACATCTTTTCCAGTCTGGTTATTTTGTTCTTCGGTAACGTTATTTCTCTCAATGTTGACGAGTTTGTGAATGCGAACGATGGAACGGCAGTAATGTTAGCGTACTGAATGTTAAGGTATTGTAGCCTTTCTAGACGTATGATAACTTTTGCTGGAATGTATGTGAGGCCGCCATCTGCGCGAACGTTGAATGTTAGTCTTTCTATCTTCGGTTGGGAATAAAAGTTCGACCAGAACGGATCGTCTTCTGCAATGCCGCCATTGAACACCCAACAATCAGCTTTCGTCGCCGTTTTCATCTTCGTGCTCTCACAATAGCAGTGAACCTTGGACCCCCTGTCCTGAATGTCGCAAATATTCACGTATTGAGAGTAAACACTTTTGTCGTTCTTCCATCTTCGCTTGTCGTTTTGCCGGCTTTCCGTTACGTTGATTTCAATCGTCGCGAAGGCAATCATCAGGATTAGATATTTAAGGTCCATCTTCTTTCACATCGGGCGATCTTTATCTGTAACAAAGAAAGGGCGTTTAGTGAGAGTTTCCTTTGTTCTTTTCTTATCTTTCGCTTTGTGCCGTGCATTAGCGAAGTTGCTGATAAGGTGTATTGAAGTCGGATGTTAAGGTACCATTAGCGCGACATCATTGACACTTGAGCTCGCGAAAAAGGCGCCGAGTTAAATTTTGTTCTACGAGACAAAGAAATAGTTAAGCGAGAAATCCCATTACCTCGCAGTTAAGTTTAGAACTCTGTGCCAATGCTGCCGTTGGAATTTTAAAACTACGCCGTGTGAAAGTTTAACAAGTTGCAATCGTTTGCTTTTGAACTCTAACTTCAATCAAACAAAGGCAACAACTCTTTTAATAACAACAGAATCATCGGATAGTATAAAGTTGTTTGCCCTGAAATGATAATAAAGCTTAAAAGTGCATTAATTAAAGCTTTCGTCACGCCAGCATCCTGTCGTGTGTCCAATTAAGCTCAATAAGCGCTTCATTAAGCCCTGATGCTAGGCACAACTAAATTGTCATTTAACTCACTAAAAATGACTACCTTTAATTAGCGCAGACGAAACTTAATGGAAGAGTTAAGATGCTCACTTTGTTGGATGCGTCAATAATAATTTTGAACTTAAATGTTAATAATAATTTTCTTTGAAGTGGAGAAAATGGTTTTGTGAGTTTTAAGAATTAGCAGGATCACTTAAGAGTACTTTGAACAGTAAAAAGAGGTATATTCTTCAGAAAAAGTCACAAATTTTCAGTCATATCCCGTCATACGATCACCTAGTCACTGCAGTTGCAGTCTTTCATTTAAAACTCCAGTTGAATCGCGAATCAATACAGTTTGATGCAACTCCTCCTTTTATTTCCAAACGGACGTTTCGGAATTTCAGTTCCACTTTTTTTGTTGCCGTTCCACGCCTTTTAGCACTAGTGCTGTCTTTGTCGATCTACTTAAAGAAATGGACTTCAACGGAGACATGAATACAAAAAACCGGCCAAGTGCGAGTCGGACTCGCTTACGAGGGTTCCGTAGAAAGATTTTAACGCTTTTCCCCAGTGTTTTAAGAAGTCCAGTGTTAGCAGAGCCCTGCTCCTAAGCAAAATGTACGCAGTGTGGGGTCAACTTATTATTGTTCTGTGAAATCTACAGGCAGACATATTTTTTTTAAATTTTGAGACTTTTCGGAGTGGTTATAAGAGCTACCTTCATACGAAATTTCAAGTTTCTAGGACGGCTGGAAGTACCCTGTAGGTTTTCCAATTTCGGCAATTTGTATGGAAATAGATTTTTTAATGACTTTATCTTTTGATTGCGTTGACTTAGAAGGTTGATTTTTGACGGCTTTAAGGGACCGCAGGCTTGAGTATTTGATATTAATTTCAGCATGCTACCTCAACGCGTTCCAGAGAAAAAGAGTCTTGACAGACAGACAGACAGACGGACAACAAAGTCATCCTATAAGGGTTCCGTTTTTTTCCTTTTGAGGTACGGAACCCTAAAAAAAGAATCGTTACCTATCTTCGAGTTAGTTTTGCACGAAAATAAAGCAAATTACATTTTCGAGGTTATTTGCCGACAGAATAAATGTGAAACCTAGGTGAATGACCTGGGTAAGTATACAGTACAGTGCTGGGGGCTTATGAGTAACGGGACACAGCAGTGGGCGGAATTTATGAGTGCTCTGATAATTAACACGGAATAAAAATGCGGGGACATTATTGTGCTAGAATAGTTATAATTAGGCATTTGTTTTGTCAGTTGTTGATAACAATTGTCAGACCATCGAAGACACGTTAGTGTTCTATAAATAAATAAAATGAACCTATGTGATCAACGATTTTTGATATTATAAAATCGGTAAAGAGGAAAAATTTGGGTCGTGACTTAGTTTATAGTAAGGGTAGGTCTTTTTAGTCAAAACTAGGTACTACTAAACATCTAAATAGGTACCAAGAACAATGCAAACAGTCGCCAACAGTTGCATTTAAGTATCTTCAATCTTCTATCTGAAAAGTTCTGACTGACTGACTGACTCACCAACACCCAGACCAAGCACTTGCCCTATTACTCATAAACCTATTTTTAACTAAAATGCCGTTTCGTTCGTCCTTTTTTGTCACATTGACATTTCCGATAGTAGGAAGAAGACAAAACCTATTTTAGCTAATGGAGGTTTGAGTGACGTTTAGAATAAAGCCCTTGCACTTCGAAAGGTAAAATTTTGCATAAAGGTTGACTTTATAATGTAGACTAGGCATAAGAAGGGATTTTATGAAACTCCATCCCTAAGGGGAAAAAAGGGGGTTTGAAATCAGTTCCTACGGTTAAGCATTGTTTTTACCCGACTGCCGAAGGAAGGTTATGTTTTTCGAGCGTATTTATTATATGTATGTATGTCAAATTCTTTGGTGCACTCTACGGCCTCAACCGTTTGACGGATTCCTATGTATGAGGTGTCATTAGATCCGTCTCATTGCAGTTGTTGAACATGAGATAAATTATTTGAAGTCAGTTTTTGTTTAAAAAAAAGACAAGTACTTAAACAAATATTGGATGGACACTTCTAGTGTTTCTTTTAGAGCGCCGACAGGATAATTAAGCCCGTGCATTGTGCATCCTTTAATAAAGCGTGTGTGGACTTGCAAATAACGCAATCACTCAGGACGCCGGCCTCAGCTAGCACCGAGGCGCTCGATTACCTACCTAATTAAGCTTAGACCTCTGACAGGTAACTCAGTTACTCAGGTACTCAGTTGGCTTGAATATTTGAACCGTGACACTGTTAAAGGACGGCCTAACATTGCAGTTCAGGATACCTTTTAAATAGTTTTGCTGTTAAAATTTTCGTTTTGACAAAAGCTTTGCTGCTGACTGTACTTTTTTGTAAAAAAACATGGCAGGGTAGCCTAGTAGTTTGACCTATGGCCTCTCAAGCAGGGTAACATCTCGTTACGTTACAACGTGTGACAGACAAGACGTCATTGTACGTCTCCTTACGTCGAGTTTTAGTATTGATTAGTAATTATAAAAATTTAACAATCGTTTTCATTCATAAAGTTCCAAGCGCCGCGACATTGGACCAATTTCATGATCGATTCTCCTACTTTGTCGCGACAATCGAGAAACACTTCATTGTTTAAACTTTCTAGGTTTTTCGAGCACGATAACGTTGTACAGCAACAAAGTTGAAAAGCTGTGAAGTTGGTCTGCCTATGAAACTGGGCCACCGTATTTTACATTCGTTCCAATTCTATCTAGACCAAGAGCTGGTTGTCATTTCTAGTAACATAATTAGAAGGTTCTCGAATGGCGTCCGTGGACCGGGAGACGAGATGTTGGTAAGCCTCCAACAACATGGAGCGACGATCTGGTACAGATCGCCGGATCGCAGTGGATGTGGAAATCACAAGACCGGTGTAAGTGAAGGAGAACTTTGATGGAGGCCTATGCCCAGCAGTGGGCGTCTGTCGGCTGACATGATGATGATAATGATGAACATAATTAGGACTATTTTAATTTATTTTTTTTCACGCGTAAAGTCATTTAAACCCAAGTCAATGAAAACTCGTTTTTTTAATCACTAGAAACGTATCATGTCAGATAAGAAAGCAAGGATTTTGAAATTTTTGTGGTATAATTAATCTACTTGGAATCTCCAACATTAAGGTATCAATTTTAATGTATCCCAAAGTGTAAATGGAAAAGGTAACCAAATTAAAATAACAGTTTCAGACAATTGTTACTTACTTATTGAAATCGATATACCTAGATATAAAAAAATTAAAATGAAATTTCCAGAAAAAGTTATAATTTTGTGTGCAAATTTGACGACCGGATCTTAGCCCAGGACAAACATCATTACACTTTTGACACATTTTATGTATTTCCTTATTTAAAGTAATAATTATTTACATCGTAACAGCTAATTAAATAACATTTGACACCTAATTGTTTCTATATGAGTAGGTACCCCATCAATGCACTGACTTTCATTCAACAATTTTGTAGAATAAATCCCAAATTAACACAATGGTACCAAATGTACGGTGATTTAATTAAAATTAACTACGCGGTTATTTTAATTATTGTTCAGTGAAAATTAATGTTATAACTTCATATTGAAACGGATGCATAGCTTATTATGTATGGAGATACAGATGGCGCGATCGCGGTGGACGCGGAAAGCACAAGACCGGTCTGAGTGGAGAGCCTTGGGGAGGCCTATGTCCAGCAGTGGGCGTCTTGAGGCTGACATGATGATGATGATATTTTATGGAAGCGCTAGTTATGTTGTTTCAATTAGTACTGATGTTGTCAGACCTTGGTTTGTTGCGAATTTCATGATTGTAGGTCATTTGGATAGGTTTATTTACACTGCATTGATAGACAGACTGACAAAAAAAAAAAGTTTCATCAAAATCGGTTTAGCCGTTAGTAGTATATTATTGGGCATTCTGGACCACCATTCATTCGATCGGGCGAAAAATTTCGCCCTCACTCATTCGTGGTGATCCAGAAGCCCAATAATACAATGAATTGCACACAACCTACAATCAACCCAAACCCAACGGTAACCAACCTAACAGTAACCTATCAGCATTTGCGTTCAACATAACGCTCAACCTACACCTGAAATCGCATTGGGCATTCTGTTTCACCTCGCGTTCAACGCAACAGCAACTCAAACCCAACGGAACCCAACCTAACAGTGACCTATCAGCATTTGCGTTCAACATAACGCTCAACCTACACCTGAAATCGCATTGGGCATTCTGTTTCACCTCTCGTTCAACGCAACGAATACATCAGCCTAACAGCAACTCAAACCTAACGGAACCCAACCTAACAGTAACCTATCAGAATTCACGTTCATCATAACGCTCAACCTACACCTGAAATCGCATTGGGCATCCACCTCTCGTTCGAATGAGCGAAGTTTTGACTCGGGGTTCAACGACAAGCCAACCCGACGGGAATTTATTCAATGTATTTAAATTTCAGTCCAACTCAAGTAAGTCTCAACTAATTGACAACATAGATATGTTTAATAATGTTTGAGCTAGATAAAGTAAAAGCAAAAGTACACCATGCACACCGGGTTGATCAAGTCCGATATGCACGAGGCCGAAGCCACTGAGCGCTCCTCGGTCTCAAGCCGCAGCCTTTGACTCAGGTTAACTCAGGTGTTTGCACAACTTGTCTGCGAAGCTGATCAGACTCCACAGACAAGATCGGGTCACCCAGGACGCGTCTAGTTCCCGGCATCCACCTACGGATGTATCGCTATGACCGCTTTTTGTGTGCGTGGTGGTTTTGGATGCCTCCCACCGAGGCTTGTATACAACTCATCCGCAAAGCTGATCAGACTCCACAGACAAGGTCGGGTCACCCAGGACGCGTTAGTTCCCGGCATCCGTTTTCGGATGTATCGCTATGACCGCGTTTTATGTACACGGCAAATTGTATGTCGGATTTATTTATATCAACGAATCTCAAAACCATCGTTAGCGCGAGTTAGGTTTAAACTAATTTACGCTGGAATAAAGCACTTAGTAAACATTATTTAAATTACAAAAACATAAAAATGTGTAACTCACTACACTAGTGAAAACCAAAATATGATTTTAAATTGGTATCGCTAAAACTAAGTCAAATAGTGTGATTTAATTGATGTTAATGTAGAACAACTCCATCTGTGAGACCGCGATACTTTATCACACTTTCTAAATAACTTATATCACTTTATCATGTTGACGTAAAAATTGTCTTGCTGACTAGAATATAAAGTTTGATCAGAAACGAGTTGTAAAGTGATATACATGATTATGTACTTAAGTCATTTCAACTCGAAGACATTGTAGTGTAAGTTAGGTACTCGATCAAATTACGTAGCGAGCGCGCTCGCTAAGGTTTATTATTCTTAACATGCAAATGGACATACGAGTAGGCGGTGATGACATCTATCGAAATTATTCGAAACCATTTGTATTCTATACGAAACCAGTACATCAAAGGTACTTACTTAAATCATTACTTACACCTACTTAGTTCAGTGCTTAACCCACAGACAGCGCTTATGTTAAACTTTGACATCGTGCGCTAGAATTTGTACCTAGATTTTTGTGTGTCTGTCTGTGGTACCATAGCTCCTAAATGAATGAGCCGATTTAAATGCGGTTTTTCATTTAACAGGTTTTCTAACAATGGTTCTTAGACTTGTTTTATCAAAATCGGTTCAACCGTTTCTAAGATATTGACCTTTGAAGCGAAAATGTCTATTGTTTTTCGACTTTTCTAAGTTGGTTAGGTTATCTTATCATAAATGTTAATAATATAGGAATTGTTTATTTTTGTGTTCAAATTGAAAAAGGTTTATACCTGTTTGTACCTGTAACAAGACAATGTTTGTTTTCGTATTAGGAAATAACAATTGTATGTGTATTTATAATTACGATGTAAAGTAGCAAACATTACAGTTCATACCAACCCAAATCCCACCCCACCCAGTTACAACCCAGTTACATCCCAAATTTATATAACAAATACGAATACGTCATTCATTACGTCCATCTGAAAACATGTTTACGCAACGGCTTAACTCTTGATAAAATCCATCGCGTTATAAGGTTTCGTCAAAGTCCATTCTTAAAACAGTATATTCATTTAAATACAGAACTGAGAAAAAAAGCTACTACTCCTTTCCAACAAGACCTTTTTAAATTAATGAATAACTCAGTTTTTGGGAAAACTCTTGAAGACAGTGAGCGGCGAGTTGACGTCAAATTAGTAAATAAGTGGCACGACCGTCAAAACAAAACAAAAAAGTTTACTTGTGCTAACAAATTAATTGCCAAACCGAATTTCCATAGTGCAACAGTGTTGTCTGAAAATTTGGTTGTCGTACAAATGAAGCCTGAAAAAGTAATTTTAGATAAACCAATCTACGTAGGATTCTCTGTATTAGAACTTTCTAAAAGTCATATGTACCAATTTCACTACACGGTAATAAAAAAACACTACCAAGATCAAGTTACTCTGTGCTACACTGATACCGACAGTTTTATTTACAAAATCGAAACTGCAGACTTTTACAGTGATTTAAAAAATATTTTTTAAAATTTTTTTGACACAAACAATTATAACCCTGTAAATGATTTGCAAATACCTTTACGTAACAGGAAGATTCCTGGGTTATTCAAAGATGAGTTAGGAGGAGAACTTATTACCGAGTTTATAGGGTTACGTTCTAAACTATACTGTATCAAAAGTGATAAATCTCTTATCAAAAAGGCTAAAGGAATAAAAAAACCAGCAGTTCAAGAGTTAACATTAAATGATTATCGGGATGTGTTATTCAATGATAAAATAGTTCGGAAAAAACACATATTATTTAAATCGATTAGGCACGAGATCTTCACTCAATCTGTCAATAAAGTTGCTTTATCTAACAAAGACGATAAACGACATATATTATCAGACAAAATTTCAACCAAATCTTGGGGACATGAGTCTATTTTCTAGTACAGTAGTTATCTAAGCGACCTTTCCTCGAGCTGTAATTTTATTTCGTAGGCACCCAATGGGTAATAAAAAATTAGAATGTGTTTAATAAAATAAAATACGTTGAGTACTTACGTTATTGTAAAATTATAATTATGTATGTTGTAGGGTCAGCGTCAAAAGCCGCTCATCACTTTTGTACCTTTTCGCTCTACGACCAGATGAGCGACTTTTGACGCTGACTGTACCAAATAAGTAGATTATCATTAAGTACTTTATTTTTTATAATTACACATTGATTTGTAAATTGTATGGTTTGTTCTTTTTTTTTAATAAATAAATATGAAGTGTTATTAACATTTGTTTTCTTTTTTTCTTTCACCCACCTAAGTATATATAGACTGCGAGGATACCGACTGAAAACACATTTTACTTGAGTTGAAATTGAGTTTTCTCGCTTTGGAGGTTTCCTGACGATGTTTTCCGTCATCAAAAAGCTCAGGGTTAATTTTAAATGTAATATTTTGATAATGGTAAGTAAAATTATGTTCTATTGAACAGGCAAATAATACCTATCCTCGTTTATTGCATTGGGTATCAATTAAAACATGTCCTTACGTGTCTTAAGCAGCGCGGCGGCATGCAGCCCGTGCTAAGGTAATTTGCTGACACGTGAAATATACCTATTCACATTTATTGCATTTGGTACCAATTATAACAAGTCCTTACGTGTCGTTGTAATTTGATCGGCATTAAGCAGCGCGGCGGTATGCACCGCATGCTCCGAAGCGCGTGTTAATTTAATTTGCTGACGCATGAAATTACTGTAATTATAAATAGCGGCTGTTATAGTAAGTTATCATTCTGCACTCTACATTCATAACTGAGTAAAGTCGTTCCAAAGTTTTGAAAATTAAGACGAGCTGATCCGTTCCCGATTCGGTAAGTAAAATTGGCATTATTTAATATTTATTCGTATTATTTTGTTGCTATTATTGTTTTGTAAGCGTATGAAAATGCTCATATGTGTTGCCAGATGCGTTTATTTATTTGATTTCTTTTGTTTCAGAATATGGAAGGAACGCAAGACACTCAAATCATGTTTTCGCAATATGCACAGGGTCCATTAGGATTCCGAGAAGATGAAGAAGAAGAAGAAGTCAGTGAATTTGTAAAAAAAATTGCAAGTGCCAAAACGAAAACCAAGTCTAGTAAACCAAAACTAAGGCTAAACAAAGTGGTAAAGAGAAGTGTACGAGGTCACCCGCCGTCGTTCGTTATAAACAATGAAGCAACTAAGGGGAACAGACTTGTCAAAATCCAAATAATTAACATAAGTGACTCCGCGCCGGATCAAAACGACGAAACCGGTGAAAACGTTATGCTCAGTGCGCAGTATGTGGCAAGTGACGGATACGATGAGATAATAGACAGTACAGAAAGTGTAATAAATAAGATATCCAAGAAGTTGTGCGGATATAGTGTTAGTTATTAATGTTTTTACTGTTTTTGTATATAATTTTGAAAATAAATATGGTCAACAATTTTCTTGTTTTATTCCTTTGATTAAGCGATACGTCAACAGGAAAGATTTTTTTTGTAAGTATGTCAATAAAGCAATAATTCAAACGAAGATAAAATTATCATGATTAAATGCACAAGAAAAATCTTTTCAGTAAATATCGCTTAAATAGATTAACACTATTATTAGCCACAGGTATGAATCGTTATCATTTATTTCATATTTTTAAACAAACAAATTCAATTATTTAAAAATGGGTTAATATAAAAAGTCTTCGTTCAAAATAAATGATAACTAATTTTGACTGGGTTAAAAAATAAAAAAATGATTAAACGTAAATATTTATTTTTGAAAATTAGGTATAATTTATTACAATGTTAAATATGCATAATATCGAAATAATATTTTTTAAGACATATAACGTTTTTTAAGGCACAAGCTTTTTTATGATGTAGACAATTATAAGAGCTGTTGTCGATACAATACTTTTTATACATTAATTGAAAATTAGAACAACCTTTCTCTCCCAAGTCTATTACAGTACAATCAGCACATAAATCATTAATCCACTTAATTTTTTCAAAACCTTTTACATATATTTTTTTGCCTTCCAAGAAATTATGAATCATTCTCTTAAATTCTCTGTGGTCGATATACCCCTCACGCCACATAATGCCAAGGTTTCTCTCTATCCATTTCACATGCCTTTTTTCGTTTTCTGATAACGTAGAAAATGAATATGGAGGTTTTATTAAATACGCCTGCGTGTGTTCATAGGTACTGTATGCAAATTCTTTAATAATAAATTCATTTTTAGATGATTTAAACCCCTGAACATCTACGAATAGATGGTCTAGTTTCATGATATCTTCTTTGTTATATTGGTCAACGGCTTATATTCTATAATACTATCATTCAAAATAAGACAATAAGCCGCGGTATTGTCAGGGATATCTGTGTTACACTCTAATTCAATCCGCACATCGACTGAACCCGTTTTTAAGGTTTCATTTTGATGAGAACAGTCGATAACAAACAGAGGTGCTTTATTTATAAAGTCTTGTGGATTCAACAACGGTGCTTGGCTGCGGTTATAATAAGACTGTTGGAATTTAGCGTACTGTTCATATAATATAGCAAATTTTTGAGCCGAGAAAATGACATTCAAGTTTTCATAAGGAATTTGAATTTAAAAAAACTTTAACGTCACGCAAATTACAATGATCAAAACGCGATATGTCTTTATCAGCAACATTTTTCCTGTTTGTTTTTAATCCAATTATAACATATCGAGGTTTTTCAACTTGAGACGAAGTTTTGACGGCCCAAGAATGTTTTGATGTTTTAGGTAAAAGCGGGTATTCGTACAGATCCCAGTTCCTAAATGCTACCTGAATAGCTCGATCTCTTTCCAAATATTTAAGCAAACTTAATCTTTCACGATCAGAAACCTTAATGTGCGGCATGCGCCATACTATTTTAGATATAGTTATGTTACCTATATACTCATTTGTGTTCAGTTTTACGCTATTTAAATTAGTATTGGATCGTAAAAGAATAAGTTCATGCTTACAGTTAATAATAATTTTGTTATAATCCTCTGCGAAGCCAAGAATCTTATTTAAAGGAATTGACACAGAAAATGATCCATGCGTAATTTTTGTGCCATCAACATCCCAGCCCCATAACTTTGACATCGATGATTCAAGTTCATTCATCGACACAAGAGATTTTATTGTTGTTGTGACCCCAGCGTTTTTAATTTTATCTATTTCAATCCCATTCAGCTCATATCGAATATCTTGAAATAAATGAAGTATAGGGTTATTTGTAAAATGAACACTGGACACCTTCGCTTTTGTTTCTCTGTTGAATACTTCTATAGTACCCTCTATGTATAAAGTACTCGCTGATGGTAATACGTATAGATCTTGCTGGTTGATAGGTATACGGATTTCATCATTTAAATTGAAACTTGTTACGTACGGTTTATACGAATGATATTCGAAACTTTCAATCGTGCTATCAAAGCTAAAGGAGTCTGATAAGTTTAGTATACTCATTTTAATAATCCTATGTTTTTTAAAAACTGTTTGTTTTCCTTCGTTAGTTGTCCTTTAGGTCTTCTTTTCTTGATAGCACAATGAGCACTAACGGCTTTGCTGTTTGAGACCGTACATTTATTAAAGTCTATCATTTTTTTCTGAGATGTAAATATATCTGAATCTCTTCGCCACGTAAATTCACTAAATTATCGTTTATATCCAGTATTCTTATTATAAGAGCGTTTAAGCTGTTTTGAGTAACAGGAAAATATATAACATTTTTAGGTGTTTCTATAATCCGGTAACCAGGCGGTACATTTGGCACAAATTCATGAATTATATGACTAGGTTTTCCGTTTATAAATGACCCGCTCACGATGTCACATTCAACTCGTACTATAGTTGTAGACAGAATGGACACGGGAAAAGGGGACTCAGTTAATATATTCGCCTGAACTGTTTCTTCTCCAAAACCAAGTAACTTACCAATCGAATTTGGTTTTTTAAAATAGACGTTTTTGGAACACAATATAGATGTTTTTAGCGTATTATTATTGCATGTCAGTGTAAAGGTGCAACCTTGGAGATGTCTTTTAAGATAATCATCAAGATCTTGAAGTTCATATGACCCTTCAGGAATTTCTACTACTTCGTTATCACCATAATAAAACTTATTATTTCGGTTGTCAATATTAGGTATCGAGTTAAATGTCGACAAGTATAGCAACCCGCATTCATATTCACCATCTAGTTGAAGAGCTGGCGAGTGATTCGTAATCAGGGTAGAGGAGGATCCCGTTATGGACAAAGTGAAAGACATCGTGAGAATGAGAAGCTATTTATTGTTCAGAGATATTTAAACGGTTATTCCAATATTTTTTTAAATATTTTAAACATAAATGTCCGCAATTAACAGTATCGAATTTTTGATAAATATTATAATTGTATGAAATATTATAATTTTTCAAATATTTTATTAATTCTAGCGGCGGTTGAAGATCACCATAACTATTAAAATATTCACAATGATTATTATCTTTGACATAGGCTACCCAGTGAGTCCCTTGGTTTTTAGAACTATCTAAATTTACGATTGCACATTCTACTCTTTTTGGACGGTTTGGCAATTTGTCTCTCATGTAAACACCACGAAAATAAGGAATATCTGTTGAATGTTTTAAAATATCAACATTTGTAAGAGCACGTCTGGGTAGCCTTTTATTTAGTTTTTTAATCGTTTTAAACACAAACCCTTTCCATTTCTATACTGTTTAATGTACAACCCTTTACCTAATGCAATAGATTCCATCATTTTATTATGACGTTCTGATTCGGATAAGCTCTTTTTTGCAGCTTTGTAGTCACCAACAGCTTTAGCGATCCCAGCAGCTCCTCCTGCCAATGACCCTAACGCAGAAAGTCCCGCGAAAATAGGTATTAGTGGCAATATACCTCCAGTTTTAGGAATCGGTATTAATCGAGGAACTCTCATTTTACTCGTATTGTTATTAAGAAATACTTTACTCGCTGCAGCAAAAGCTCGACTGACTGCAGTGCCTTCTTTTTTAGATTTGTTTTTTTTCAATTCGGTACGTATCTTAGAAACAAAATGCTTAAATGATTTTATCCCTGCACCAGCTTTCATTTTAGATTTCATCACTTTGCTAACTATCCAAGACGCAAGTTTTTCTCCTTTTCCAACACCTTTTGACTTCAATCTTTGTTTAGCCATTTTATAGAGTTCAAAATCTGCACGATGTCGGTCTGTTAGGTCAGAATATTTATCGTATGCTATATCGTGTTGCATACACGCGTTGTCCAATTCATTAACTCCTTTATCACCTCTTTGCAATCGCTTATGCAATTTTGTGCCTGGTCCGCAATAATTGTAGCCAGGTAAGTGCAGTTCAAACGGTAAGTGATTAATAATACTGTTTAGAAGTCCTCTTCCTTTCATATCCCAAAAGTTAATGACTTAGCGCGAGAAAGTTTTTAAATATATTTATACAATGGCATTTCTGTCGATCCAGCTGTTTTCGCTATCGTTAAGTCCTAACCACTTAACATACAATTTTTTCCCTCTTTTTTTGATTACCTTTTCGATGAGGTAAACGTCTGGATACTTAGTTTTTTGCAGTTCTTGTTCATAAAATGTACCGAGTATTGAGTTTTTTCGTTGGTCTTCAATATGGTAAGTAACAGGACGAGTGTGATTCACCTTTTTAATAGTAAATAGCTCAGTTGACCAATTAGGCGTATAACCTTTATGAAAGACGCTTTTGTACTTGCTTATACGCACATGATCTCCTACATTAAAAATATTTAATTTAAAACGCCGATTGGATTGTGATTTATCTATGTTTTTCTTTACTTCGGCTTCATTATTAAAATTCACCTCATTTGGGCTAAATTTTGTTGTGCTATGCACAGTTTGATTATAAGATTGAACTATCTCATCTAAAGGTTTTCCAAGCCATTTGTAGTTCCCGATGAAACTGAAATATTTGTAAAGTTTGTTCTTGAGCGTTTTTATTACCCTTTCAACAATAGACGCCTTTTTAACTGAATACGTGGAATAATGATTTGTTTTTAAGGATTTCACATAACAATCGAATTGATCATTGTAAAATTCTTTTCCAAAGTCTGTCTGTAAGTTTCTAGGTATTCGTTTGGTCGACTTGATAATTAGTTCAAATGCATTTTTTACTTCTGTTTTAGTTTTAGATTTCGTAGGAATACACCACGTGTACTTTGAAAATGTGTCAATAACAACTAAAATGTATTTATATCCCTTATTTACAGTATGTAAATTCTGTAAGTCAATTAAATCTGCTTGCCACAAATCATCAATTCCTTTTAATATAACTGCGCGACGCTTGTAATTTTTTCGGGCCGATCTATGGATTTCATTCACGACTTGTTCTTTTGTCATCTTTGAAATTACTTAAAATATTGTCTATGTCCCTTTTTGTATAAAAGTTTATTTTCAACTGATTTGCAAGCTGATGAATTTGAGAATTTATAGTTTTAAATAAAGAATCTAGATGCTTCTTCTCGTAAGTGTCCTGGACGAGCTGATCGACATATTGCTTATTAGCTGCATCATTGGGTGTCAAAGGATCCGCTACCCCCTTTAATCGCGATGATTGTAGATCGAAATCGCCATCATCAGAACGCAGCAAAGTTTTATTGTTAAGTTCAAAAACTTCACATACACGCAAACGTTTATGAACATGATGACCGAATTTGTCTATGTTCATTTTTACTTCTTATTTTTATGCACTTATGTATCATCAAATTTCCGGCTTCGACTGATGGTAAAAGTAAAATACCAGTTTTATATATCATTGATTAACCAAGCCCGCTTCACGAAGTTCTTCTACAATTGATATTATTTCATTGTCTAATCCTGTGTTACCGGCATCACGGGAAGCAATGAGTAATTTCAATCTTTCAACTAATTCGTTTGGATTATCCCAATAGACATATGAAACATCTCTTTTAACTTTTTTCATTGTTGGTAGTCCTTTGCCGTAAGTACATAAATCTTCGCTTATTGAACGTTGTTTCGATAATTTGAAAAGCGGTTTTATAATGTATAAATATTTCTGACCTTTGTTACTTTTTATTGGTTTATTGGGATCAAAATCTCGTCTATGGACATTCGTTTCTAGTAGCAACATTTTATAATAACGTTTATCGTCTTCAGTTATGATACCTAAATCAGGCAACTTCTTAAATAACAAATCATATAAACCTGGTGTTAAATTGTAAGTACGTCCATTTACTTTGAGTTTTTCGCCACTAACGGAAACTAAACAAGATCCTAACATAAGCTTATCGCGTTCTGTTCGTATGCCAAAAGGAATGTCCAAGTCGGTGTTGTATTGTTTTTGCCATGCAGGGTCTTCGCGAGGAGATGCATATGAACCGGTAGTCTTAAATGAAGTATCATTTGTTGATTCCAAGACATCATTGTTGTCACTTTCACATAACATGTCATCATCACCATCTTGTCTGTTTTCGTCTCTATTTGATACCTCATCATCATTATTTGAAGTCGTTTCGGAAAAATTTCGTACGATTGTTTGATTATTAATACTACTTCTCTTCCCTTCATTAGGACTAAATTTTAATGTTTTTGGCGCCTTTTGCCACTTAAATATGTCTTCATCAAAATCGGTTTCATTAGTGTTATAGTATTTATTGTCGTTACTTTTAACCATTTCATTAAGCGGGTCTGTTATTGGTTTAAAGACTGATTCCAAAATCATATTGTTGTTATTTTTCATATCACGAAGTAGTTTAACCTTCTTTTTGACAGCATCGGCAGACTGAAGTACTTTTTCTTTTAAAGTTTTCTCGGTGTTTATTTTATGATTCATGTCTGATCTCGATGGATTCCCATGATGCAATAAAAGTTTCTTGAAAATGAAACTGGTTAAGTAACACGGTTAATCCAAAACGATAAATGTATCAAATCCCATTCTATAACATCCTGAATTTCTAGCACAGTCCTTGTTTACAACCAAGTAGCTAAAAGGTACGCTCCATATTTTTGCACACATTTCCCGAAACTGTGACCAAGACATATCAGTTCCAACGTGCTCGTCATAAACATGACGTAAATTAACTTCATCTTGTTTAAAAAGGATGATTAAGTTAGCATTGTCCCTTATTAATTGTTTAGGTATTTTACTGTAAGTTTGATTTAAGTAGAAGCTGTCAATATTTTTATGCCTTCCCATTGCAAAGTAATCCCTTATATTATTTTGATTTTCGCATGCAACATCATCAAATATGATAATTGAATTGTTCTCAGCTTCATGCGGGCTTAGTATTTCATCATTTTCGCGATATTTTTGAAATTTAACTGATGGAACCAACATCAATATTTTTTCTAAAAACTGGTACATCGGTTGGAAAAGTGTTTTTGAATATACGTAAATATTTTGAAAGCGTAGTCCTTGTTCATGTAGTAGAAGAGAGACAATTAAATTAGTTTTACCGCAATTAGAAGGACCGCAAATTATACAGCGAATTGTGTCGGGTAAAAGTTCACCGTGACGAAAACTACGATTGTTGCGATCTGAACAAACAACCTCCAACTGCAAGCTCTGAGCTTGTTTTACAAACTTCATATCTGTTCAAGATCAATTCAACCAATGCGCGCGTGTTGCAAGCATGGAATGCTTATTCAAAATGAGCAGAAGAGCAGATGGTTAACGTTAAACCTCGAGTGTGAGCAAATTCTGTTAGGTTGGGTTCCGTTGGGTTTGAGTTGCTGTTGGGCTGATGTATTCGTTGCGTTGATCGAGAGGTGAAACAGAATGCCCAATGCGATTTCAGGTGTAGGTTGAGCGTTATGTTGAACGCAAATGCTGATAGGTTACTGTTAGGTTGGTTACCGTTGGGTTTGGGTTGATTGTAGGTTGTGTGCAATTCATTGTATTATTGGGCTTCTGGATCACCACGAATGAGTGAGGGCGAAATTTTTCGCCCGATCGAATGAATGGTGGTCCAGAATGCCCAATAATATACTACTGAACTGCGTGGTTCATAGAGAGAGTTGCATCAATAACAATTAAATGTGCATGCTTATTTCAATTTAAGTTGTAATTATTGATCAAAGAAACTGCTAGTGATTTAAATAAACAAAATCTCATCGCACAACCAACTGACTTAAACCTAATAATTTAATTCGAAAGTGCGTTGTTTATTCGTAAAAATGTGAATATATTATATACCCAAACAGCTGAGCCAATTTCGATGAACTTTGATATAGGGATGAATGGAAACTTGGACTCCTCCAAGAAGATATGTCCATAGAGGCAACTTTTTATTTCGAATAGTTGCACTGTTATTCATCATTACTTCTTTTACGAATTTTAATTAAATAAGTAGGTATAGGCACAAATAATTATGTATGTTTTAATCTACAGCCTTATTTCTTAATAATAAAAGCAAAATACTACTATAATAATGATACAATTGTTCAAATTATTTCATTTAATTTTTGCGACAAGCTAACCCCCAGGCTCAAATCGACTTAAAACATTTTTGTTTTTATATAAAATGGCTTTTACGCTCCTGGCTATCCACGTACATTAATAATCAGATAAATATCTAATGAGATATCGCTGACGCCTGCGCCGAGCCGGTTGCATACCAAATGACTATAATTATAGGCAAATCGTAATTAGAATATTCACGTCGATTTTGGTCATTGCCTGTATAATATTCAGGGGTAATAGGTAGTTTGGCTGGATGTCAAAATGTTCCACTTATTTAAGTGGAATTCAAAATAAAAGCAATTCATAAAAAAAGGGTTAAGGCCGTCCTTCGTCACAGACTTCACAACTGCTTACACACCGTATAATTAAATAGCGATTATAAAACTTACACGCACACTGATTATGTACGCTTTGTAAAATTTTAGGAACAAATTGGAACAAAACGACTATCGATTTTAACATTACTATTTAGTTAAATTAAATACCAGCCATGTGCGTGTTGAAGATACATCGTAACCAACAATAACCTCGATTGATAACTAGATGTTAATAGTACATTTTGCACGACATCGCTTCTGCCACTACGCCACTACACTAAACTTCACGACACACCGTCGCGATGTCAGAAATTATTTTTATAGGACACTTGTAGGTATACACAGAAATCCAGAACGTTTTCAGCTTACCCCAGCAATCCAACCCAGGTCCTTGATATTACAATACAACAATACAATACAAATATTGCCGAAGCCGTGATAGCCTAGTGGTTTGACCTATGGCCTCTCAAGCAGAGTGTCGTGGGTTCAAACCCCGGCTCGCACCTCTGAGTTTTTCGGAATTTATGTGCCAAATGTACATTTGTAATTTATCATGAGCATTTCGGTGAAGGAAAACATCGTGAGGAAACCTGCACACTCCTGTGAAGCAATTCAATGGTGTGTGTGAAGTTCCCAATCCGCGTGGGAACTATAGCCCAAGCCCTTTCATTCTGAGAGGAGGCCTGTGCCCAGCAGTGGGACGTAAATAGGCTGATGATGATGATGATGATACAAATATTCTTTATTGAAAACCACAAAACAGTACAAGGATATTCCGTGTCATTTGCAAAATGAGTGAGGAATAATAAGGGATACGTAATCCAAAAAGCATTGATCGAGTAAAATAATTATTAAATAGGTAAATGATGGCAAGAAAATAAAAGTACATTACTAATTTAAAAATAGTGTAAAAAAAGTGTCGATACGAAACGTCAGCTCGATAATTATGTTCGTCTATGATTTAAAAAAACCGCCAAATTCGTGACAGGTTTACTATGCTTTCGGCTTCTGAACCCATCTTAGAGTACTTATTTATATTATTGGTGTGTAGATAAGGTAACGTCCATATGTAACTCTACATAATTAGGCCTTAAAACACTCGTGTGATCCTATTATGAAATTCGTCTTCGCATCCTTTTATAAAAACACACTCTATTTTATGGACCCTCGTTATGTGACAATTGCATAAACTGATATTTTTAAGTAGGTAACATTTCATTATACAATTGAGTATAATACTAGCACAATAAGAGCTCAATCAGTAGGGTAACAACTCGTAAATCCACATTTGAGCGTTAATACAAAATCAATCTACATTGAATGGTTTCAGGTCAATTTCATTTAGACATTTACGCAGCATTGGACCGTGAAGTACATTGGCTAGGTATGGAACAAAGTAGCGATATCGTTCGAGACTTTTAGTGTAAAAGTGCTCGAATAACGAGTGCTGTGTTGTAAGCTAGTGTAACATTATTGTCGTTTTAGTAGAAAGTGTTTTTTTTATACGACAAGGAAGGCAAACGAGTAAGTGGGTCACCTGATGGTAAAGTGGTCACCACTGCCCATAGATACCCGCAACCTCGGTGGGTTTGCAGATGCGTTGCCAACCTAGAGAGCTAAGATAAAATGCCTCTTGTGCCCGTAATTACACCGGCTGTCTTACTCTCCACATCGGAATACAACATTGCAAGCACTGCTGCTTAGCGGCAGGATTAGTTTTGAATATTCAGGTTACATAGGTATCGTTGTCAGTTTTAGCTTAGCTTTGTATTATGAAGCTGTAATAAATATAAGTAATTATAGTTTTGAAAGAAAATGTTAAAAAAACAATTAATCAGTAAAAATGCCAAGACGTTAATTTTATGATAAAAATACTTAAATCAAAAGCTGACGCGTTTAAAATATAAGCTATATTATTGCGTCAAGGCGTGAAGTGCCCTTTCTCAAGCACACGGAATAGGAGTTCCGTCGACATTATTATCTTATACTACTATAATTGCATTTTTTTTTCGTTCTATGATACAAAGTCAATACGGAGCTCCGCTTCGCAGAGCTTCTATTCCACGTGGCTGAAGCGCTTCACACCTCGACGCAACTCTTAACTTAACGTAAATTATGTTTTTTTAAGTTCTACACTTTATTGAAGTAGGTACCTACTCTGTCCATGGCAGTTTGTTCTTAGGTTATACTTAATAAATTTTAGGCGAAATATTTATTAGGTATTTTATCCATTCAGTCACTAACGCTTAGGCGAAGCGAAGTATTCCGCCGTTAGGTAAAACATTCCGTATTCTAATAATGTAACCATTCAAAGATCAGCTCAAAAAAAGAATTCACATGCTACAATATAATTTGCTTTACACCTCACAGCTCTAAAAATAACCGCACTGCAATAGCACGCTTCTGCACCCACACTGGTATTAAAAAGTAGAATCGAACCGTTTCGACCCCGCTAACGAGAGGTATGAAACTTAACTGTTATGCCTGCACCTTTGCCACAGCTTTTCGTATCGGAATTAAGCGGTGGAAATGAAAACAGAATGTTTCCTTCACTATCTTAAATACCGTTCAGTGGCCACGCGTACTCGTTTTATAAATACGATTGCATTTTGAATGACTTAAAATAAATAAATTATTACAAATGTCTAGCGGAACATTAAAAAAACTGGCCAAGTGCGAGTCGGATTAAAAAGGGTTCTGTACCACCGTTAAGTATTTTAACAATACACGTTTAATAAAAATATTTACAAAAAAAGAAAATAAAGAAAACGTTTACTCACTTTATTTTCATTATGTAATTGTATGTTTGTAAGTATTGCGTCTGAAGTAGTAAATTTCAAGAGTTATTTAGACCGAATCTTTAAGTATACGAAATAACACGTTTCTTTTATGGGGCTCCCGTTTTATTTTAAAACTTTTCACTTTTTACTCTTAAAAATAATGGCTTCTACTAAGTAGTCTTTAAAACTGTGGTTTGTTATTCAATTCAACTTGTTGTTACTAAGCCACAACAAAGTTTTTCAACTTTCCCGCTATACTGCCTTATAAAGAATCAGAACTTTTTAGTACGCTTTAAAGAAAAGAAAAGTTACGAGCAACTAATAGTTAGCACTTAACTATTTTTCGTCCAAAGTTAATTTTTACTTGTACTGTTTCACGTTTGTTAAAAAATTTTACTCGTGTTAGTAAATATAGTAAATATAAACGTACGCACAAAATAGCAATTATTTCCAAAATCTTCGATCAGTAATTACCTAGATAACCTAGGTATACTTAAAAATATGTCACCGTTCTAGTGTTAGTTTGCTATGGACTACTTTGATGTAATATAATCCTTATGCTGTTACAATAACGTGCAATTTTGCGTGCACCCTCCAAGCCGTTATTTGCCAAGCCGTTTTCGACGCTGTGACCCGACATCTACTTGTAGGTAATTATTGATCGGAGTAAAAGAATATCTAAGTAACCTCCCCGGTTACTTTGTAAAGTATCTTTTATTTACCTAACCATGAATAGTGAAGCCAAAAATTACTTTCGAAATTCAAATTGTGTAAATCGTTTTTATATCTTCAGTTAAAGAAACCTAACAAGGCAATGATGGTTTTAAAAATGCTGTCAACTTTATACGTTTTTGTTTACCGTTCTTTTGCTTTTAGCTTTTTAACCATTTTCAAGTAAAACATTTATTACTTAAGTATAATAATCTTATCAAATAATGGGTTTATTTTATTTTATGCATTTTCATAAAAAAAGGTGATGCACGGTTATGAGATATTTCTGTTAGTGTGAATTATTTTGTTTTTAGTAATAGAGATACGATGGCAGAAAAACCTAATTACAGCTTTCTGGTACTAACCATATCTCACCTAATTACAGCTTTCTGGTACTAACCATATCTCACCTAATTACAGCTTTCTGGTACTAACCATATCTCACCTAATTACAGCTTTCTGGTACTAACCATATCTCACCTATGTACTAACCATATCTCACCTATGTACTAACCATATCTCACCTATGTACTAACCATATCTCACCTATGTACTAACCATATCTCACCTATGTACTAACCATATCTCACCTATGCCGCGGACAGACGGACAGACCGGACATTGCGAAACTATAAACGTTCCCTGTTGACTATGGAACCAAAAAACTTAAATGGTAACCCGATAGTAACTAAATAAGTACATAATTATATAAAAATATAAACAATATGCAGTTCGTTTTAAAAAGCTCTACAGCTCCAACCTGGCTTAGTCTTGGCAATAATTAGTTTGATCTCAAATTGGAGTAGTATCTTTTTTGTATTTTTCCCCATTATTTTATTACTACGGTTTTTCTAGGGGAACTGTAGCCCTAGCCCTCTCATTCTGACAGGAAGCCTGTGCCCAGCAGTGGGACGTAAAAAGGGCTGGTAATGATGATGATGGTGATGGTGACGTGTGTTCGCGGGAGAGAAAATTAAATGATTAATCGATTAGTATCTTACCAATCTGTTATTGTAATATGCAGACCCAACAAAATTTGCCCACAATACCAAACAAAGACTTAACACACTTTTTGTGTCCTGTGGGATTAAAAGGACCTCACGAACTAGCCATCAGTTACGCCGTAGCTCCATTCCGGACCAGCCAAGTGCTATTACAACTATAACACTAAATTGCTTAGCTGTCACCGCGGGTGACGTATTTTAACACCCACTCTGGTTTCGATTTCACACTAAGATTTTAAACTTATGTTAACAAACCCTCGATAAAATAAGAAAGTATGGTTGACGTCGAAATGTTGGATTCATAAATCCTTAATACTAAATTCATAAATCCCTAATACTAAATTCATAAATCCCTAATTGGTATCTACTAAATTCATAAATCACCCTTAATACTAAATCCATAATACTAATTCTTATGAATAACCCTTATGAAAAACCCTTAATACTAAATTCATAAACCCCTAATACTAAATTCGTGAACCCTTTATACCAAATTCATTTATTATTAACTCAATAGGTATGCATTCCGGCAATTCTTCTATTTTATTTTAAACACCAGTGATTGCCGGTGTTCATTGGCGGGGGCGATTGCTTCCCATTAGGTGACCTCACCTGCTCGTTTCCACCTCATACATAAAAAAAATGTTTTATTCTGCAATAACATTATTTTTTCCGTTCATTTGTCCAGTAAAAATAATATTGCGCTAGAAAAACAACCTGTTCAGTTATATGTAGGTATGTGTGATCCATAAAGCTTACCTACCTATGTGGGACAAACCGTATAATTATAATAACACTTCCTTGATGTTGTCGAGGCAGAAGGTACCCAAATGTAACGTAAATTTAACCAACACACGAAAAGCGCATTAGTTAGGAAAATATTTTTGAAACAAGAACTGTTCCAATTCTGTATTCCACAAATCCAGGAAACTTCATCATTTTATCTACATATGGTTTTTACGTAATAGGTTTTTTTTTTTTGGTTTTTCAAACTGCATTAAAAATATCTCAGACGATATTGATTTTCATCGTAACTTTCGTTGCCTGGTTTTTCCGTAATTAAGTATGGCAGAGTGCAGCGTCACTAATTAATTTGAAAATTAGAAAATAAGGCCTAAGATATCTGGTTTTTATGATAGAGTTTCCTTAATTGAATCTTTGTCCATGGCAAAAAGCCTTACAAGGAGTTCAAAATGATTCAAGACACGAGAGTTTTATCGTAATAGGTACAATAAAAAAAATACAGTACAAAAAATCTGTATTTGAGCTCCACATAACAAAAAAAAATAGAAAAAAAAAAACAGGAAAAGAGGAAAATCTTTTTTTTTACTTAATTTAGGACTTTACTTTTAAAAAGCGAATAGCACTCTACGACTACTATCACTAATATAATGAATAATTTCATTTAGAGCGCTTAACGTCGTGCACTTACGAGGGCTGTTTGATAAGTACCCGTTTATGGTAAAAAAAAACATTTTTTTTTTGTATACATGTATTTATTTTTCTACGTAGTCACCTTTTAACTCTATACATTTGTTCCACCTATACTCAAGCTTCAATAAACCATCCAAAAAGTATGTTTTTGAAAGTCATTAAAATAGGCCTCTGTGGCGGCAATGACTTCGTCATTTGATCCAAATCGCTTGCCACCGAGCCATTTTTTTTGGTTGGGAAATAAAAAGAAATCGCATGGGGCCAAATCTGGAGAATACGGGGGGTGAGACAATAGTTCGTAGCATAACTGTGCTAATTTAGCCGTCACAACTCTGGACGAATGAGCCGGGGCGTTGTCATGATGAAACAGTACTTTTTTCTTTTTTAAATGGGGTCGTTTGTCCTTCAACATGGCGTCAAATTCATCCAATAAATTGGCATAGTACTGCCCTGTTATTGTTTTTCCCTTTTCTAAATAGTCAATATGTATAAAATTTCCAGCCGATGGGACGGTTTTTGCTTTCTTTGGAGCAGGTTCACCAGGTAAAATCCACTGCTTCGACTGCTCTTTCATTTCCGGGGTGTAGTGGTGGACCCACGTTTCGTCCACGGTCACGAAACGACGCAGAAACTCCTTCGGGTTACGTTTGTACACGGCCAAACACTGCTCCAAAGTAGTCAGTCGGTTCCGTTTTTGCTCCTCCGTGAGTAAACACGGCACCCACCTCGCCCATACTTTCTTCATACCTAATTTTTCTTCTAATATGTGTTGTACCCTCTCGATTGAAACGTTAAGAGCATCAACGATTACTCGAAGTTTAATTCGGCGGTCGGCTAAAACGATATTTTCAATTTTCTTAACCATATCGTCTGTAGTCACCTCAACTGGCCGGCCTGGGCGATCTTCATCAAAGACGGTTGTTCTCCCCCGCTTAAACTCGCTAAACCAATATCTGACGGTTGTCATAGAAGGACCACATTCATGGTAAATTGCTTGCATTCTTACTTTTATTTCATCACATGTTTTTCCTTCCAGAAATAAGAATCTAATTACAGACCAATACTGTTCTTTCTCCATTTTAACAATTTTAAGTTCACGCCTTCACTGAATCGTTGTCAAATGAGAAAAAAAACAAAAGAATGCAATTTTTTTTAATTTTCCCGCCTCTTAAAAATGGCTTAAAAAGGTGGTATACTTATTTGCGGCCAGTGATATTAATGTATTTAGAAAACGGGTACTTATCACAGCCCTCTACCCAGCTGCTGGGGTCTCTACCCAGTTTTGTCGTAAAGTATAAGACGACGTCATTCGACGTCCATTTTTCTGTAGTTTTTATTTTGCACTTCACATCCTTGTTTTCAATTGAGGGAACTACGGTTAAGGTTTGTATAATGGTTTTTAGGGTTCCGTACCTCAAAAAATAAACGGAACCCTTATAGGATCACTTTGTTCTCCATCTGTCTATCTGTCTGTCAATCACAAGAACCTAAATCAAAACGTATAGGGTAGGGGTAGGGTAGGGTAGGGGGGATCATCAAATTATGCATTAACCAAAGGTCTCATAATACCAGTCTGACGCGCACTTGGCCGGTTTTATTGTATGATGCGCTCATACAACATAATCATCCCGGTTTTCTATTGATAGCTCTACAATGTTTTCTATTTTAAACGCTCAAACGCGCGTTAATTTAATTCTGTAGTTTTCGAGCACGAGTTTTCGAATCCCGCGTAACGTTTCGTTATAGTATCGAAATCGAGAAACCTTATACAAAAATTTTGTGCCAAATACCTACGCTCACGGGTGGGCACTGTTCCAAACGTAATACAAATTTCTTGATAACGTTACTAATGGATTACGTTACGCAGGATTCGAAATCTCGTGCTCGACCCTCTGAATATCAATATAGGGTGACCACTTTTTGATAGGTACTTCATGGGACAGCCTCAACTGTATTACACCAATTTCGCAGTCTATAGAATGCAGGGACCAGTTCACTGAATTACCCAGAATTATTTTAATAAAGTCGGAGTAAATGACCTTTAGTCACGCGTTTACATACAAACATACAGACACGCAACGCTGCCGTCTTTACTGACTGAAATATTATTGAATCATTTAACATACTTATTAATAATCCTTGTTTATATTAGAAAAGGTAGTGGGCACCGAACACTTTGCTTTTTATACATTAAGCTACCGTAAGATTTAAAGCGATAGCGAAGCGAACACCGAAGTGTGTGATTCCTGCTTTCAACTGGAACTTAATATTCAAGATTCAAGAGCAAATATTCGTATTCATCATAAAAACTTTTCGACCGGGGATCTTCAAACTTTCTAATCTGCAGGTTTCTAAAAAAAAAAAAAAAGCATACCTCACCATACCATATGATGATATTACTTACGTACGAGTAAGTACTGAATTTAAAACAACCCTGTCTTAACCTGACACGTTTCTTATATCTCCAACTCTAAATTATAGTTTTAAAATGATTCGCGGTTAATTACATTAGACATATTCAGAACAGGATATTGACTGCGATTACCTCAAACCTAGTGAAGCAATCCCGTTCTGAATATGTCCAACTCTAAAATAGAACAAGATATTGACTGCGATTACCTCAAACCTAGTGAAGCAATCCCGTTCTGAATATGTCCAACTATAAAATAGAAAAGGATATTGACTGCGATTACCTCAAACCTAGTGAAGCAATCCCGTTCTGAATATGTCCAACTCTAAAATAGAACAGGATATTGACTACGATTACCTCAAACCTAGTGAAGCAATCCCGTTCTGAATATGTCCAACTCTAAAATAGAACAGGATATTGACTACGATTACCTCAAACCTAGTGAAGCAATCCCGTTCTGAATATGTCCAACTCTGAAATAAATTGTCAGATATGAATGATTTTGACTGTGCCAACAAATTAGGAATAAACAAAAATTTAAATGCACTTACCTTTGACAAACTAAAATTGTGTTTTTGTGTTTATTGTGTTTGAAATTGCTTGCAGGTAAACACAAATAACAAAATGTGTTCCCGTTAACTGGTGTAACTTTGCAGTTAAAGTTGTTGCAGTTACGTTGGAGCAAAATGTTATTTGATTTATGTTTTACGTGAGCTAAAGCGTTTTAGGCAAAATAAAATAAAATATTGAATTAACGATGATGATTTAGTAAGACTTTATTTGAAAAACAAAATTCCGTCACATCAATTGCCTCTACTGGTTGACGATTTCGTATGGGAGTTTTTTTTTTTTACTTTTCCATGGGTGGTCACTTGGAGTTACTCACCCCCTGGCTGAATTCTTGACGGCTCATTAAAATGCACCTGTATTTAGTCTATGGATACACGTCATTGCCAGTACCAAAGTGACAAGCACACGGGACGCCGTCGCCGTCTCGACAAAAGTGTGGAAAAAGTTTAAACCAAGCTCACATAAAACGAAGTCAACTGTAAACATGGATGAATAAAAGATTAATTTATAACCCCGCTTCCACGCATGCAATGAATTAATTACAAAGAAAGCATTACCTTATTTACCTCATTGTCACCCCATGTGCTACGAATATTAATCAAGCTATTTTTACCCTAACAATGGCGTTTTTAACTAATTAGGGGAACGCGCAACGCATGCCTTGGGCGCAGTATACAGTGGAGGAATCAGTAATTAATAAAAAGGTTGACTTTGTGGCGCACAGTCCATTAGAGGGACATGGGAGAGACTACATGTATCCTAATTATGACTGTGCCAAAAATGGTGCCGCCCGATATTTTGTTTAGCGAATCAGCATTGCCATAATACCGGTATTGTTTTTATTACCTATCCTACTTGTTTAATAAAAAAACGTCATTGTCAAGGCGTAAGAAATCAATAATATTATTTACAAAAGATTCTGTCATTACAGCTGAAATTAAAGTAAGTTGCTATAAACTTACCGAATGGTTTAAATAGTAGTTGCTTTCAGATAATTAAGAAAGTGCATTCTATTAAGCTATTTGAATAGAATGTTGTATTTTAATTTGGTATTTGACAGTTACTTCTATTACAATTACATCACCAATTTTACTGGTATTACGCATGACAGAATACTTTTAATGTGAATTAAATAAAGGGCGATAAGCTTGTTACGATAAAACGAAAGTGTAACATTAAATAGTAAAAAATAAATTTCTGGGTCTGGTTCTGGTTTTTTTATACGTTTTTTTTTTGGGTCGGGTCGGGTCGGGTGTCGTGCTCTTGAATTTGTAGGTGTTTGTTTGAATCTTGTTTTTTATAATGGGAAGTACCCTATAGGCTTTCATTTACTTAGGATTGACAGAGACAGACGGACAACGAAGTAATCCTACAATAATAAGGGCTCCGTTTTTCCTATTGAGAAACGGAACCCTAAAAGCTAAATGTCAAATGATGACCGCACCGGCCGTGGTCACATCAGGACTAACTACGCTACGCGTCCTCGGACAAATAACAATCAAAACGCATATTTCTATTTATTCTATTCACGTCTAGTGATGCCAAAATATCGATAGTTAATGGATACCTACGCTATCGATAATACTTGTAGACGTTGATGTACCTAGAAATAATGTTGCTAGGTATGCAAATTGCATGGACTAATTCGAGTCTTGATAGTTGAATCGCTATCGTTAAAATATCGGAACTTTTTTTTACAAAAAACTGACTAGCATAGTAGACTGAGCACGAAGTTTTCGAATCCTGCGTAACGTTACGTTATCGTATCGAAATCGAGAAACCTCATACTAAATTTTAGTTCCAAATATGCTCATGGGCGGGCGCTGTTGCAAACGTCATACAAATTTCTCGATAACGTTACGCAGGATTCGAAAACTTCGTGCTCAACTCTCTGAAATAATAAAAAAAATGTTCCGACGAATTGAAAACCTCCTTTTTTTGGAGTAGGTTAAAAGAGGATAGAAGTCGCGTAAACTTGTTGCCCCGCTTGTGATGCGTAAGACAACTGAGCGAATTGTGACTCAGTCAGTATTGGTCGTGATACATTGTGTTCTAAAATATTGTTTTGGAGCATTTATAATTGTGGAATCTCTTCCACAGTGAGTAATTAATTGTTTGCGTGATTGCGCAGTGCTTTTTCGTGTGTGCATTAATAGCATGGGGAGGGCAAAAAGTGGCAACATTCGTTCTGGAAGGAAATACGAATTATAGCTTTTATATCCTCTTTTTATTAGTTCTGTAAACAGCAACTTCGAAGTTCATCTTAGTTAAACGCGGGAACTTGACTGGGAACGTTGCGAAGTAGGGGATCGTATTTTTCGCATGAGTCGCGGCGAAAGTTGCCATCTTCGTTACCATATTCGGTACCGGTAACAGGATTATTATATATATGAGGTATATTAGGTAGGAGGATTTTTTTGCTTTTGTTTTGTATTGTGTATTTCTTATATTTAAATTTTATAGCGCATTGGCTTTGCTGTAATGCTGTAAAATTGTTTTGATAATAAATAAATAAATAAATAAATAAATAAATTATCGATATTTGCGTATCAAGTGGCAACACTATCCCAAGCCTAAACCGTAACGTTATGCGGTTTGCATAATATACAAATAGCGCATAGTTTGCTGACGTTTTGTCTGCAATGTGTTAAACGAACGGCTTTTTTCAATGTCGTATTGCATAGCGAAATAAACAGATTATTTAAATAAGTCGAGTTTAGACCTTCATGTTTTGGATTTATTCGTAGTCCTTCCTTTGGGAGCGCACGAATCGGCGGCAGCGAAACTACTAGGTGCAGCTGTCCGCGGCACTTGACTAGCTACTCTTCATCGTAATTTTTGTGTCATGGTATTTTAATTTTTTCATTAATGTTTTGTTTCATACTTGCCTTTATAAATAGTTTTACTGACGCATTATAGCCTTGATCATTCCTTGTCTAACAAGTACTCATTGAGACCATTCTAATGAGCCCAAACACGCTATATCTGCTGCAAGCTGCTGAGGAGTTGAGTATCCCGCAGGCTACGATGCTGCAGCAGCAGGTCAAGGCTATCACGTAGTGGAAATACCACCAAAGTACTTAACGGTATACCAATCGGGTGGAGACCTCGCGCAAATACTCGCTATAGAGTGAGACTACCAATGAGGTGGAAGGATGACATCTACCGGCAAGCGGGTTGAGGATGGATGCAGATGGCAATGGATCGTCAGGCATGGAGTAAAAGGTAGAGAGGAGGAGACCTATGTCCGAAGACGGATGAACTAAGGACTGCTATGGATGGATGGTTGGAACAGTACACCAAATGTAAATCAATCGGATGTGTGGAAGTTGGTGAGATGTTCGTCAACTAGGAAATGAGGTGATGATCTAATAACACCGTACAGAGGATGAAAATACAGAAAAATACTCATTATTATTTCTTCTTTTTACTTTAGTTTGAATATTCATTTATTCAATTAAAACACTAATAATCTTAAACAAGAATTATAAATTAACAAACTAAAGATCAGCACTAGGCTTTGTGAATAGGATCCATGACAACAATAGCTAAAAGTGGTATCCGCAAATGGTTCGTAGTTCGTTTAAATTCAATTCTGCAGCTCTGTACTTTTATTTATAAAAATCTGTACACGTGTAAATAATATGACTCGGTTTGTTAATTACTTACAACAATTACTGACATAATATAATTTAATCGTTTATATTCATTGGCGAAATCTGCTGCAGCGACGATACCGCCCCAATCACTTTAAATAGCCTCATTACATTTTCACCCACCCATTGCAATATTGGCTACTCATTCCAACGATTTATAAATATGTAGCCTGACCCATTTCACGGGGGTTATTCTCGAATCGTTCCGCTGAATCGTTGGACTGTTATTGTGATGAAATTGGGATGAAATATATCATCGGCGCCTTATGGGGTAGGTAATAAGTAATACGCCGTTTGTGTCGCCTACGACTATGAGGTGTGGGAGCATAATGAATGCCGAGTAAAATGGAATGGGAAAGCAAGTAAGTAAACACTTTATTGTACAAAAAACAGGATAAAACACAAGTTACAACAATCAAATTTGAGTACAAAGGCAAACGCAGGGGAAGGCCTGGAAAAAATGGAGGATGTGCTTAGCAGTATTCGTTACGCTACCACCGAAGCGTGTGCTCTCGGAAAAATGAGTACAGTGCCTCTAGTGTAAGCGACGGCCAAAAAATACATACAGTGGAACGTAGAACCTCGTTCTTTTTTGAAGTCGGTTAAAAATTGTCTCGATCGCGTTCGCGTTTACTTCTGAATTACTATGGGCAAATTGGCAGCGCCACTAGTGGCACGTATCAACTAACAATTCTCATATTATTTGACACCCGTAACGCAAACGCGATCGAGACGTAGGTATTTTCGGCCGTTGATTACACTAGAGACTCAGATTAGTCTGATCCGGTTATTTCACTAGGATTGAGTGTCACAGTAGTTTCATGTTAAAAGTACCTTCATCATATTTCCCAGCGTACCGTGTTCGTCTCTCACATTTCAAATAACGGCAGGAACAGTCCTATAAGCTAAGCGTAAATTTTATTATCTGTAATGCCAAGGAGACGACTCAAATACAAATCGGAACGTGACACGCTTCCAAACGGCGGTATCCGGCTGAAGCGAGTCAAATTTCGAATAGCATGTCGCATTGCCTTAGCCTGAAGTATTGGCACGTTGACAGTTCATTCTGTTTACGAATTATCTGGGTAATAATGCCGCTATCGGGCCGGAATGATTTGAATTATGGCTGATTTGATTGCTCATACTTGGACTCAAAAATAACGTGGCGTCAGAGGGTCGAGCACGACTTTACGAATGCTGCGTAACGTAAAATCGAATAGTAAACGTTGTCAAGTTTGTATGACGTTTGGAACAGCGCCCGCCCGTGAGCGTATTTGGAATCAAAATTTAGTATGAGGTTTCTCGATCTCGATACGATAACCGTAACGTAACGCAGGATTCGACAAGTCGTGCTTAGGGCACAGATCATGATACACCAGTTTTAAGTACCTATAATTACTTGCAAATAACAATGTTTACTTATTTATTCAGAAACATGTAAGTAGGTACGTAATGCACAGCAAAATAAAAGTCATCTAATTCTGGGTATGCAAAAGCAAACATCCATATGCAACGGTGTCAATATGTATTCTGTTATTCGACGTGTGTCACAAAACTGCAAACGAGAGCACGATATTTGAAATTTTTAGAACAAACAAATAGAAATATTTATTGCGTAAACTGTGTAAGGAACCATTAAAAACAAAACAATAAAAATAATAGTAATAAGAAGAGTGTATGTAATATAAAAACTAAAAATGTTAAAATAGTGTTTTCCTGACAAAAAAAGGCAATAACAATCACATTTCTACCCGTAACGCGTCTGCCTATTACTTAAAGAGCTGGCAACGCACCTGCGACACCCGTCGTCTTACGGGTGTCCATTTGGCGGTGGTGATTGCTTTCCATCAAGTTTAGTGTCCCGCTGGAAAATAATAATTGAACATCGAACAACATTGACTAAAACTTAGAAGAGTCGAAAAAGTCCCAACATTAATTTGTAAGTATTAGAAATTCCATAATATCTGTTCTATATTCTATTCTATGTACCAGTGCAGCTGTGGTCTTAGAATAAATGATTTGTATCATCGAATCTTTGAATAACAAAAACAGCTGACCAATTTTATTGGAACTTACTTAGATAGTATCATAACAATTAAACTAGCTTCCGCTTGAAAAAAACCGCATCTGAATCGGATTAACCGTCGCCACAATGCCACAGAAAAACACACGGATACACGCGTTAAATATACAACACCCATCTTTTTCTTTTTAACACGACTAAAAAAGACGTTATTTAATTTTATCCCTATGAACTCTGCAACTAACTTTCTGGTTCTTGAATTCAGAATCATATTCCTTGACTTGCACGCTAGCTCAGGTTAATTTCACATTGCCATTGCAATCAAACGGTAAGTGAACGTAGAACTGCAGAAGCCTTAAAAACATGCACCACGAGGCAGCACTAATGAGTCTATTGTATTACTGAAACTTATAAAGCTTTTGGATCCAACGTTCAACGGCTGAATGGCCTAGTGGTTGGAAAACCTAACTACGAAACTTGAGGTCGCAGGTTCAATCCCCGGAAGAGCAGAAGGTCGAGAACAACTTTTCGAATCCTGCGTATCGTATCGAGATCGAGAATCCTCATACTAAATTTTAGTTCTAAATACGCTCACGGGCGGGCGCTGTTCCAAACCTCTCACAAACTCGATAACGATCTATTCGATTTTACGTGACGCAGGTTTCGAATATTTGTACTCGGGCCTCAGATTTTAGGATGTTTTCTACGTATTTAAGTTACGTAGTTAAGTCTGGGTACATTCGCCTAGTAGTGTTCAGAGAACCTGATTATGAAGCTCCAGGTCGCGGGTTCGATCCCAGTCCGGGCGATATTTGTATGATGAATGTTTATTCTTAAGTCTTGGATGTCTAATTTTGTATATAAGTATTGTGTTTATGTAAATAAATAAGTGTGTTTTTCCGTTGTCTAGTACCCATAGTACAGGCTTTGCCTAGTTTGGGACTAGGTCAATTGTCCCATGACATTTACTTAATAAGTATGTATTTATATTTTTTATGTATTTATTTTTATAATTATGTATGTTCATCCGTTACCTACTTATCCATAACGCAAACTCTGCTTGATTTGGGACCACTTCTGTCTCGTCTATGACAAAACACATCTTAACCGGAAAATGAAAAAATAAATCTCAGAAATTGCGGAAGCCATGAAAACATATGGATTGCTGGCATAATTAATGAAGCAATTGTAGTGTTCCCGCAAATTGATTTTCAGGGTTCCGCTCTCCACATTGAGGAACCGCTGAGTAAACGAATTAAGTTGTGAAATTTATTGCCGAAAGTTAAGATCTACGGAATGCCTTTGAACTTTAAGTGCAAGATAGACACCTCCAGCTTTTTTACGCCCCACTTCTGGGTTCAGGCCTCCTCTTAGAATGAGAGAGATTGGGCTACAAATAGTTCCCACGATGTGGGACTTCACACTTCCAGGATACAGATGTAAGTCGCAGAATCATTCTGCAATTATGATTATAGTACAGGCATTCATACCGACAATATTATTGAGTACTTTTTTTTCTTTAAAGGCAAGTTAGGTTCTTAGTGTAATTGGTATATGTTGCATAGTTGGTTAACCACGTCACTTTTCTAGTTTTTTGAAGTCAACTGTCAGAAAATGTGATCTATTGGATCTTCTATGAATCTTCGACTCATGCGCGGTAGTAACACATCTACTTTCTTTTTTAAAGCCCCATTACGATACTGAGGCCAAAGCACGAATATTCGAATCCTGCGTAACGTAATCGTTATCGAAACGCCATCGAAAAACTTCATATTAAATTTTAGTACCACATACGCTCACGGGCGGCGCTGTTCCAAACGTCATACAAGTTTTCCTGATAGCGCTCCACTCGATTACGTTACATTCCATTCGAATACTCATGCTTGGACCTCTGGCCAAAAACGAATGAAATGAAATGAAATGTTTTTATACCGGAAATGTCTTCCATAGTTAATTAATTACAATGGTGAATGGAATGATGCAGTTAGTGCACTCACTAACTGCTGCAAAAACGTACATGTACTATTACTATATTATTTACTATAAATTACTGTCAATTAACTTTTCGCCATATCTATGAAAATCTAATTGGACTTCAAAAGTCTGGTAAATGAGGCTAAACAAAAAACAAAACGGGTCGCCGTCATCGAAATCGATGTGGAGGACCATTATATAATGTTTGTATTGTAAGTTCGGCAACGTAACTATTTGACATCTGTCATTTGAAACGTCAGTTTTGTACAACTGTAACGGTAGCTGCTTCCGATACCAATTGTTAGCCCATACAAAATGAACGCGATTGTGATTCCGAGTGAGTTAGACAATAAGGTTGCTTAAATCTTGCAAGTTGAACTTGATCCACTTTCCTGGTTCGATTTAGCTGAAATTTTGCATACTTATGTAAATTGTGTGACAATGTAATCTGGTAGTGAAATTCTGGTGGTGCTGCCAGGATCGTCTCAATAGCAGGGAACTCTTTAACGGTAAATGGCATCGACTTGAAATTTGATATGGATTATGTACCTAAGTTGGGTGACAATACACGTACAGACAGCAAAAAGTACAGTTGCCAAAAAAGCTAGTTTTAATTTTTTTATTTATTTAAACGGAACCCTCACCGTACAAATCAAATTCCCGCTACCCAGTTTTTGATATGCAATTAACTGCGTTACCGGGTTGCGGTCGGTACATCGAACGTTGCTCGACACTTCTATACGTTCAGATTAATTAATTCCTGCGAATTCATGGCTGCTGCGGTCATTTAATGACATGTTATTATGACGTAATGTCGATTGGTTTCATTGGCGAGCGTACGAAGTTCAGCTTGGACGACAATCTTTCGTATGTCTGTCTGGCTGTTCTCCTATACGAGTCGCATTTCTCAACAGATTCTCGTGAAATTTTGTGAGCAGGTTCGCTAATTATATAGATTTTTTTGTCGATTCGTTTTTTTCCCACCACCACCACCATCTTACTTGCTAACTCTGCCGCTGAGCAGCAGTGCTTGTGCTGACGTGTTCCTCTGTGGAGAGTAAAACAGCAATTCGAAAGCAAACAAACAAACAATCGTTTTCTTCATTCGATTGTGGTTGCCTGGTAGAGATCGCTCTGTAGCTATAAAGCCGCCTACTTTGTTACGTGGTGTTCAATAAACGGTTTCGTATTGTATTTCGGGTAAAGACCAGTAAATAAATGTTAATAGACGCATAAAACGACAAATCATGGTGTACAGTCAATAGCAGAAGTAGTTAAGCAACCGAAGCGGTCACAATGATCTGCACAAGCTCTTATGTCTATAACAGTAGAGCCGTGCTCAGATCATTGTGACCGCTTCGGTAGCTTAGCTACTTCTGCTGCTGACTGTATTGCCAAAGCGATCGATCTTCTTTAATTACAAGAATTATTGTACAACTCTCAACCGTAAACCCTGTGGTTGAAGGAATCTTCATAATTACGCCACAATTACTTCCTAGAATTAGTGCTTCTACCGTAATCATCCACGGGAAAATGGCAGATGGTACACGAGCTTTGAACAAGTTTAAAGGAAAAAAGTTGCACACTGTTATTCAGCGTGGGGTGGACTTAAAGTGTAATTTTAGGGTTCCGAGCACGAGTGTTGGAATGCTACGTAACGTAATCGAGTGGAGCGTTATCGAGAACATTAAAATTTGTATGATGTTTGGAACAGCGCCGCGCGCCGCATTATTATAAATTTCACCATCATTATCAGCCTATTTACGTCCCACTGCTGGGCACAGGCCTCCTCTCAGAATGAGAGGGCTTGGGCTATAGTTCCCACGCGGGCCCAGTGCGGATTGGGAACTTCACACACACCATTGAATTGCTTCGCAGGAGTGTGCAGATTTCCTCACGATGTTTTGCAAATTACAAATGTAATTTCGCACATAAACTCAGAGATGCGAGCCGGGGTCTGAACCCTCGACCCTCTGCTTCAGAGGCGATAGGTCAAACCATTAGACTATCACGGCTTCTTTTTTTTTAAATTTACTGAACTTAAATATGAAGAAGAAATAAAACGATGTCTGTAAATAGCCACAGTTTTCTCTGAAATCATCAAAAATTTGATGATGGGTCCGAACCCACGGTGCGCGAGTCGAACTCGCTATTGATCGGTTTTTTCACAAGTATGAATTTCAATTTTTCAAATGATTTATTTTTCACATTACGCATCTAATCTATCAAACACGAAAAGTTGTTATTTATCAAATCATCAATTTCTCACTAATGACCTTCAATAATAACGTATTTAATTAATAATCAATTATTCACTTCCTTTACCTACCTATAGAGGTATGAAAAAAAACCCACATTTTAAAGCTGTTCTAACATTTTTTTAAATCTAAAACCAAAGCTTTGACTAACACACGTCTCAAATCGAGCTTTCGATACGAAACAAAAATATTGAGATGCTACACTAAGAAAATCGAGCTTTCGATACGAAACAAAAATATTGAGATGCTACACTAAGAAAATCGAGCTTTCGATACGAAACAAAAATATTGAGATGCTACACTAAGAAAATCGAGCTTTCGATACGAAACAAAAATATTGAGATGCTACACTAAGAAAATAAGAAGCGTTGAAGTAAATCCCGCCACAACAGCATCATACGTCTTAAATATGTAGTTGTTTAGATGGTAACTCGAATAAACAAAATAGTCTGTGAGATCGCAGATAATGCTTAGGATTTTATAGGTATTTATTTAGGTACCATAATAATCTAACCAACTCAATAATAGTTGAAAACCTCCGACGTTTTCGATTCAATGTCCGATATCTCTAAAACGGCAGTAGTATATTATTGGGCATTCTGGACCACCATTCATTCGATCGGGCGAAAAATTTCGCCCTCACTCATTCGTGGTGATCCAGAAGCCCAATAATACAATGAATTGCACACAACCTACAATCAACCCAAACCCAACGGTAACCAACCTAACAGTAACCTATCAGCATTTGCGTTCAACATAACGCTCAACCTACACCTGAAATCGCATTGGGCATTCTGTTTCACCTCGCGTTCAACGCAACAGCAACCCAAACCCAACGGTAACCAACCTAACAGTAACCTATCAGCATTTGCGTTCAACATAACGCTCAACCTACACCTGAAATCGCATTGGGCATTCTGTTTCACCTCTCGTTCAACGCAACAGCAACTCAAACCCAACGGAACCCAACCTAACAGTGACCTATCAGCATTTGCGTTCAACATAACGCTCAACCTACAAACTTTAAAAGAAAAAGTACTTCAGTCTGCCGATGCTGTCAAAAAGAAGGTTAAACTACTTCGTGATATGAAAAATAACAACAATATGATTTTGGAATCAGTCTTTAAACCAATAACAGACCCGCTTAATGAAATGGTTAAAAGTAACGACAATAAATACTATAACACTAATGAAACCGATTTTGATGAAGACATATTTAAGTGGCAAAAGGCGCCAAAAACATTAAAATTTAGTCCTAATGAAGGGAAGAGAAGTAGTATTAATAATCAAACAATCGTACGAAATTTTTCCGAAACGACTTCAAATAATGATGATGAGGTATCAAATAGAGACGAAAACAGACAAGATGGTGATGATGACATGTTATGTGAAAGTGACAACAATGATGTCTTGGAATCAACAAATGATACTTCATTTAAGACTACCGGTTCATATGCATCTCCTCGCGAAGACCCTGCATGGCAAAAACAATACAACACCGACTTGGACATTCCTTTTGGCATACGAACAGAACGCGATAAGCTTATGTTAGGATCTTGTTTAGTTTCCGTTAGTGGCGAAAAACTCAAAGTAAATGGACGTACTTACAATTTAACACCAGGTTTATATGATTTGTTATTTAAGAAGTTGCCTGATTTAGGTATCATAACTGAAGACGATAAACGTTATTATAAAATGTTGCTACTAGAAACGAATGTCCATAGACGAGATTTTGATCCCAATAAACCAATAAAAAGTAACAAAGGTCAGAAATATTTATACATTATAAAACCGCTTTTCAAATTATCGAAACAACGTTCAATAAGCGAAGATTTATGTACTTACGGCAAAGGACTACCAACAATGAAAAAAGTTAAAAGAGATGTTTCATATGTCTATTGGGATAATCCAAACGAATTAGTTGAAAGATTGAAATTACTCATTGCTTCCCGTGATGCCGGTAACACAGGATTAGACAATGAAATAATATCAATTGTAGAAGAACTTCGTGAAGCGGGCTTGGTTAATCAATGATATATAAAACTGGTATTTTACTTTTACCATCAGTCGAAGCCGGAAATTTGATGATACATAAGTGCATAAAAATAAGAAGTAAAAATGAACATAGACAAATTCGGTCATCATGTTCATAAACGTTTGCGTGTATGTGAAGTTTTTGAACTTAACAATAAAACTTTGCTGCGTTCTGATGATGGCGATTTCGATCTACAATCATCGCGATTAAAGGGGGTAGCGGATCCTTTGACACCCAATGATGCAGCTAATAAGCAATATGTCGATCAGCTCGTCCAGGACACTTACGAGAAGAAGCATCTAGATTCTTTATTTAAAACTATAAATTCTCAAATTCATCAGCTTGCAAATCAGTTGAAAATAAACTTTTATACAAAAAGGGACATAGACAATATTTTAAGTAATTTCAAAGATGACAAAAGAACAAGTCGTGAATGAAATCCATAGATCGGCCCGAAAAAATTACAAGCGTCGCGCAGTTATATTAAAAGGAATTGATGATTTGTGGCAAGCAGATTTAATTGACTTACAGAATTTACATACTGTAAATAAGGGATATAAATACATTTTAGTTGTTATTGACACATTTTCAAAGTACACGTGGTGTATTCCTACGAAATCTAAAACTAAAACAGAAGTAAAAAATGCATTTGAACTAATTATCAAGTCGACCAAACGAATACCTAGAAACTTACAGACAGACTTTGGAAAAGAATTTTACAATGATCAATTCGATTGTTATGTGAAATCCTTAAAAACAAATCATTATTCCACGTATTCAGTTAAAAAGGCGTCTATTGTTGAAAGGGTAATAAAAACGCTCAAGAACAAACTTTACAAATATTTCAGTTTCATCGGGAACTACAAATGGCTTGGAAAACCTTTAGATGAGATAGTTCAATCTTATAATCAAACTGTGCATAGCACAACAAAATTTGGTCCAAATGAGGTGAATTTTAATAATGAAGCCGAAGTAAAGAAAAACATTGATAAATCACAATCCAATCGGCGTTTTAAATTAAATATTTTTAATGTAGGAGATCATGTGCGTATAAGCAAGTACAAAAGCGTCTTTCATAAAGGTTATACGCCTAATTGGTCAACTGAGCTATTTACTATTAAAAAGGTGAATCACACTCACCTGTTACTTACCATATTGAAGACCAACGAAAAAACTCAATACTCGGTACATTTTATGAACAAGAACTGCAAAAAACTAAGTATCCAGACGTTTACCTCATCGAAAAGGTAATCAAAAAAAGAGGGAAAAAATTGTATGTTAAGTGGTTAGGACTTAACGATAGCGAAAACAGCTGGATCGACAGAAATGCCATTGTATAAATATATTTAAAAACTTTCTCGCGCTAAGTCATTAACTTTTGGGATATGAAAGGAAGAGGACTTCTAAACAGTATTATTAATCACTTACCGTTTGAACTGCACTTACCTGGCTACAATTATTGCGGACCAGGCACAAAATTGCATAAGCGATTGCAAAGAGGTGATAAAGGAGTTAATGAATTGGACAACGCATGTATGCAACACGATATAGCATACGATAAATATTCTGACCTAACAGACCGACATCGTGCAGATTTTGAACTCTATAAAATGGCTAAACAAAGATTGAAGTCAAAAGGTGTTGGAAAAGGAGAAAAACTTGCGTCTTATATAGTTAGCAAAGTGATGAAATCTAAAATGAAAGCTGGTGCAGGGATAAAATCATTTAAGCATTTTGTTTCTAAGATACGTACCGAATTGAAAAAAAACAAATCTAAAAAAGAAGGCACTGCAGTCAGTCGAGCTTTTGCTGCAGCGAGTAAAGTATTTCTTAATAACAATACGAGTAAAATGAGAGTTCCTCGATTAATACCGATTCCTAAAACTGGAGGTATATTGCCACTAATACCTATTTTCGCGGGACTTTCTGCGTTAGGGTCATTGGCAGGAGGAGCTGCTGGGATCGCTAAAGCTGTTGGTGACTACAAAGCTGCAAAAAAGAGCTTATCCGAATCAGAACGTCATAATAAAATTATGGAATCTATTGCATTAGGTAAAGGGTTGTACATTAAACAGTATAGAAATGGAAAGGGTTTGTGTTTAAAACGATTAAAAAACTAAATAAAAGGCTACCCAGACGTGCTCTTACAAATGTTGATATTTTAAAACATTCAACAGATATTCCTTATTTCCGTGGTGTTTACATGAGAGACAAATTGCCAAACCGTCCAAAAAGAGTAGAATGTGCAATCGTAAATTTAGATAGTTCTAAAAACCAAGGGACTCACTGGGTAGCCTATGTCAAAGATAATAATCATTGTGAATATTTTAATAGTTATGGTGATCTTCAACCGCCGCTAGAATTAATAAAATATTTGAAAAATTATAATATTTCATACAATTATAATATTTATCAAAAATTCGATACTGTTAATTGCGGACATTTATGTTTAAAATATTTAAAAAAATATTGGAATAACCGTTTAAATATCTCTGAACAATAAATAGCTTCTCATTCTCACGATGTCTTTCACTTTGTCCATAACGGGATCCTCCTCTACCCTGATTACGAATCACTCGCCAGCTCTTCAACTAGATGGTGAATATGAATGCGGGTTGCTATACTTGTCGACATTTAACTCGATACCTAATATTGACAACCGAAATAATAAGTTTTATTATGGTGATAACGAAGTAGTAGAAATTCCTGAAGGGTCATATGAACTTCAAGATCTTGATGATTATCTTAAAAGACATCTCCAAGGTTGCACCTTTACACTGACATGCAATAATAATACGCTAAAAACATCTATATTGTGTTCCAAAAACGTCTATTTTAAAAAACCAAATTCGATTGGTAAGTTACTTGGTTTTGGAGAAGAAACAGTTCAGGCGAATATATTAACTGAGTCCCCTTTTCCCGTGTCCATTCTGTCTACAACTATAGTACGAGTTGAATGTGACATCGTGAGCGGGTCATTTATAAACGGAAAACCTAGTCATATAATTCATGAATTTGTGCCAAATGTACCGCCTGGTTACCGGATTATAGAAACACCTAAAAATGTTATATATTTTCCTGTTACTCAAAACAGCTTAAACCCTCTAAAAAAAATAATACTGGATATAAACGATAATTTAGTGAATTTACGTGGCGAAGAGATTCAGATATATTTACATCTCAGAAAAAAATGATAGACTTTAATAAATGTACGGTCTCAAACAGCAAAGCCGTTAGTGCTCATTGTGCTATCAAGAAAAGAAGACCTAAAGGACAACTAACGAAGGAAAACAAACAGTTTTTAAAAAACATAGGATTATTAAAATGAGTATACTAAACTTATCAGACTCCTTTAGCTTTGATAGCACGATTGAAAGTTTCGAATATCATTCGTATAAACCGTACGTAACAAGTTTCAATTTAAATGATGAAATCCGTATACCTATCAACCAGCAAGATCTATACGTATTACCATC